>BGPR01002794.1:122348-160868 GCA_013235015.1 Araneus ventricosus | reverse complement strand
TTTGCCACTGAAAAATTTGACTATTTAAAAACACATGTAAAATTTAGTCTGTTATTCAAGAAATACTTTAAACTTTTAAAGTTTATACTCAACTTTTAGAACTGATTGTAGTTTATCCTTCTTCCAACTCTAATCCTACCTCAGCTACTTAACTTGTATTTCTTGCCTGGATATTGGTTTGACCAAAAAAAAAAGAATTACCACAGCATTATTGGAGTTTTATTAGTTGTTATCTTCATGGGTAGCTATGCTCAAGAAGACAGTTATGATTCAAATGACTTAGTTGCAGATGAATCTAATTTCAGTTTCGTTCTTTTAATTGATGTCATTACTAAAGATGGAGGTCTAGTCGGTGTGGTCCAAAGATGTCCGGCAGGCAGATATATAGTCCTTGATTCAAGAAGTGCCACGTGCTGAGATGTGGCTTACCAGGTTACAAAGTGGTGCATGAACGGTGTAGAAAATCCTCAAAGATGTTAAATTATTATTAATTCAGATAATTAGCGCATTAAGACCATTATAATTAGCACTTTGGAACCATTATACTTAGCCCATTGAGACCATAATTCCTTTCCGATAATTTGTTTTGCTAAATGCTTATTTACTTATGTCATATTTTCTGATCGGAATTTTCAATATCACGGAAGTAACATCGTATTAATATAGAAGCCAGAGATTGAAGTAACGCGGTCACGTGGTTTGGTTTGGCTACTTGCAAAACAGACTCAGACCATCTGTCTACGCCCACAGAGAAAAAGAATCAGAAGTCTCACCGCAATTTGATCAGCTCCCTCACTCGCCATCCAAGAGAACTAGCCACTTCGATAGACGCGGTTTCAAACGGAACACCAAGGTCGCCGCCATGTTTGTTGTGTTGTGTTCGATGTCGATCTTCATAAGAACAGGTAAGTTTAATATGTGTTTCCTAACTTATATCAAAGTTGATTTAAGTTAATCAAAAATTTGTAACATTTAGTTTCACTTTTATAAGTAAAATAATGAAGTTTATTTTTTTCGCGCGATTCCCGTTGTCTAAAACTTCTCATCCTAATGGAATAATACTGTTGACGCTGTATGCAATATAGGAAAAATGTATGCATTTCTGTATTTTTATAGATTTATTGCTTAATAATATGCCCTTGGAATAAAAACAACCTTAAAAGCTATCAATCCTGACTATTACTGTGAAAATATTTATTGTTGACTTTTATAATAATTTCCACGAGCTATAATTCTTTTATCAGTAGAGTTGAAATTATATTTGAGCTTCTATGTTAATAGAAATACCGCTGTATATTACAAATTATGTACTTAATAATACCTTCATAACTATATTATAGATATTAAGATAAAGTTTTCTAGCATCTTAAGATTATTTTGATTTTGAGGAGTTGTTTTGTTTATGGAGTTTTACAGCATGAAAATTGTGCTTATTGTTAAAATGTTATTCTTTGTGCTGAAAGTTAAAGTAATTTTGGATTGTGTATTAAGTATACTTAGTTATATCTTACACAAAGCTTTCTAATTTGAAAACTGTCCGTTATGAAATGTTATTAAATGTAAGAGCTGATTAAGAATCTCAGTAGCCAAGTTAATGTTACACTATTTTATTTTTACAGTATTATTTATATATATTATATTATTACTCATATTACAATGTTACATCAATTTATTTGCTGCTATAAATATGTATATATTATAAATAAATCAGTAGCTTTATATAACATCTTTTTTTGCAAATTAAAATTCAATTTTAAGAAGATATTTCACATTTTTATTAATATTTATTAATAATGTAGAGATTTTCCAGATGAAAATTTAATACTCTTTTGTATAAATAAAATATAGAAAGCTTTTCTGATAAGCATATTAGCTAATATTTTATTTTAAATATCAAAATATTTTGATCTGTTTTAATTATTACAACTTCACACGAGGAAGCTAATTTTATTGTTAATGACTTAGAATTCTAATTATTAGTCTTGGTTAGAGACCCTGTTAAGTGAATATTTTATTCATAATAATAATGCATGATAATTGGGTAGTGATTTTTATATAAAGAAATTTATGTTTTAGAAAATGGATTCTAGTAGAATTTTATTTGCCCTTTCAGGCAGTTTGAGATTTTTGCAGCTGCAGATTCTACAGGATAACTGAGAAGATAAAAGAGGATTAGTAGGGGAGAGGCATGACGTGGGGCACCTTTCAAAAAATACATAATGACTCATTTCACTCAACAAACATAAATTTTATTGAAATATAATAAAGTGTAATATACAGTGATCTAACAAAATTTATCTGGTTTTAGGTTAACTTAATTTTTCTTATTTTCATTATTTGTTCCAGTCATTTTGTTCTACTTTCAGCTTAATGGCCCATTATTTCGACAATTCATAAAATCCTTAACCCAATGAATTCCCGAAATATTATTTTTATGTATAGAATGTAAAATGTTACTCGTGAATGATTCTTAAACATTAGATAATCATACAGTTTTTTTTATTATTTTCTAAAAAATATGGTATTAGTAAATCTGATTATAATAAAATGTATTTGTATAGTTAGTATTTTAATATATTTATAAAAATTAGTAATTTAAATGTTAAATATTTTTTAATCACCTAGATGACAAAGAGGAAGGAACCGTTTTAAAAAATATCTTATTTTGTCACAATAAGGATTGAGGTCAGTATCAAGATTCTGAACAACAATGGGAACAATTCTAAATAAGTTCTTTTATGGTATTTTTTGATAATTTCTTTATGTTTAAGCTGATAAATATCTTTCCAAAAGAGAAAAGTTCTGCCTATAATATTTAATCAGAGATTATATTATCATAATTGAACATTTTCCTATGCCGGGCAGAATGAGCGACGTTGGACGGGAGTTTTAAGTCCTGATAGGAGCCACTCTAAGCAAGAAGGGCCATTCCATTATGCCCCCTCCAGCTATTGATTTTTTAAAAATTACATTACCTTATATTGAATATTTTTATACTATATATCACAAATAAATCTAGTTCCTAGGCATTGTTTGTTAGAAATGCTATGTATTAACAATGTTGTGTGCTTTAATATGCTTGTTCAATAAAATTGTGACATTTTGGGTTTTTTTGCATTTATTTGTAATATAACATCTTGTTACAAAAATCAACAAAGGTATTTAATTTGTTTTCTGGGTTGAAAAAATTAACTTCAGAAATTAATATTCTGTATGAAAATTGCATTCTATCAATTTTGCGCCTGGAATAAAAATTAATGTGTATTGATGAAAAAATAATTTGTTGAAGTTTTAATATATTCTAAAAGGGATTAACTCAATCAAAAAATTTGATATCCTGCAGAGTTTAAAAAAATCAAATGAATTTTCTTTATGAAAATAACATTCTATTAGTTTTTAAATCTTGAACAAGAATGAGGATGTATTTACTAAAAATTAATTTATTGTTGAATTTTTAAAATATTCTGAAAGAGAAAGTATATAATATTAAATAAAACAACAAATTTAGTTTTCTACAGAGTTTAAGAAAACCACAAGTGAATTTTCTTTATGGAAATTACATTCTATCAATTTTTGTATCTTGAAAAATGAATGTGAATTTCTTAAAAAGTAATTTATCGTTGAAGTTTTAACATTTTACAAAAAATTTTATGATCTGAAAGAACTTTTCTTGCAAAAGAATAAATGAAATTAATAATATGTAAAATAGTATATATTATCTTCTTAAATTATTTATCAACTGGTTATAAATTATTGCTACCCTCCAAATAGGCAATTCAACTATTTTTTAATGTTTTGAAGGATGTTTAATATTTACGTTTAATTTCTGTATTAAAGAAAAGGCTAATTTAATGAGAAAAAACCGTTATTTTATGATTAGATAATTATATAAACAATAATAAATGGCATTATTATTAAAACAATAATATTGTGAAATTAATAATATATATAAAAAATAAGCTATTCTTAAATTTAATAATCGTTGAAACACGAGTTAAAAATCCAATAAATACCTAATTATTGTTTACATCGTTGTCATGACGAAAGAGATTGGTTTTGTTTCCAATCGCCTTTGACGTCACGCTGTATCATGAAAAAACCAAAATTATCTTTCAATTACGATTATTTGGATATTTCTAAAGGGAATGATGAATTCAAGATAAAGATAATTTGGTTTCTCTATGATACAATAGCTAAGACAAAAATCGAAATCCAAACTAAGCGCGCTCCTATGACATCATTCAGAAGCAAGCGAAGTCACGTGACGCTGAGAGCCAATGAAAAGCTACCTCAATCCAAGCCATAGTAGAATCCGTAAATATGCTATGGCAGCGTCGAGGAGAAAACCAGGCCGGCGACAGCGCAATCGTCTATGGATCATATGCATTCCTGCCTCTGCAACACCAACATCGATATCAAAGTTACTTGAGAGTATAAAGGTTAGGCTCACAGAGAGCGGATGAATTGATGACGTCGCATTGGGAGCACATCGCTTCGTCCCAGTGTTACGTAACGGAATAAATATCATGTTTGAGAATTTTTTAGCAACCGAAAAACTTTTTATAAGCCTGACTTTTTGTGGAAATGTTGTTAAAGAATCACAAATTTCAAAAGAATTAAACTTTGGAGTGTTTAATCGAAAATTTTAATAAAATTCAGTGATCTTTCTGATATGATCTCTATGTAAGAAATAATAAAACTTTGGAGTGAAAATAATTACAAATATGGAGGGATATTACCAATATATTACAGTTTTGGAGTAAATAATTACATCGTATGGTATATAATTTTTAAAAACAAATTTATCTGAGACACTGGATGGTTTTTAAGAAACTGGAGAGTTAAGAATAATTTTACTTGCGATTATAAATTAAACATTCGTTAAAATAATAGTCTTTCAGTTACTTCATGTAGTAAAATATGAAATTAAATATCTTTGAAAAATTCCTTAAAATTAACTTGTAATTTTTGATAAATATGAGTAAAAATAACTTATTTTTTTCAGAATTGCTTTCATCGCACAATTCGTAATTGAATTATACACATATATTTTGCACTTTTAATATATATATATATTACGTTTCACACCCAGAATAATAAACATATATTAAATAAAATCTCTCGAGCAATGCAATAATCAATATTTAATTGCAATATTAGTAATAAAAGGTTGTCTAATGGCTATGTTTTAAACAGAATAATAATAACAAAACATATTAAATTCCTTTGATTAGAATATTTCCGCTTCCATGGCAATCAATTAAGTAGTTTCCAAATATTATTTTCGTACAATGCGAGAAATCAGTTTATCGCACTTTTCAGAAGATTATGTTCCATCCTAATTTAGAGTGTTCATCTGAAACTGATTTAATCTTTGATTCATCATTTCATTTGATGAAAAAATAATGTTGGGATAGTTTTTGGTTTCAGAACTGTTATTATTATTTGCATGGAAGTCAAGCAATTCAGATTTTAAATCACGATGATAGACGTGAAGTGCTGAGAGAAAATTCAAACATTTGCGTCATTAAAGAGAATTTTTTTTCTTTTTCTTTTGCATCTGCAAATCCAAATTTCCTTAACATCAGGATCTTTCGGAAATGAGTGAAAAGAAAAGTTTTTGCATTTCGAATTTCTTGAATGTATCGTAATCCGACAACAGCAAAACCAGACATTGCATTAACTATAAAATCCTTCCGTAAATCTATCACATTTGCTCTGGAAAGAGGCGTTTTTATATCTTCAGCTTACGACCTAGAGGAAAACGAAAAAATCTCTCCCTAACAATCAAGCGATCTACTCAGCTCTGAATCATACGAGGAGTAATTATAATAAAACGAAATTTCCCGCCTTTTAGTTTGATATGTGAGGAGAGAAAAGAAACAAGACGGAAACTCAGCTCCAGACTAGATATAAATAAGTCCAAAAGATTACATTATTTATTTTCATTCATCAAAAATTCCTACTAAGCAGAAAAAAAAAACAAATTATAATATTTTTAAAAAGCGAATGTATTATTTGGAACTGCTGTAAAGTTAACAAAAAGAGAAGAACCATGACTAATTTTCATAAAAAAAAGTATATACCTAATGCGTGGAATTTATAATCAATAAAAAGTTGGGTTGTGATGTAAAATGATGAGGATCCAATATCAAACCATTTAAATCGGGTATTTTTTACCATTCCTTGCAGATGGAATAAATTTATTTCTTTAATTCGAAACCGCGTGGAATAGCGGAAAGTTTCGGAATCTGTCCCAATATGACGTAATACGCGAAAAAACCTTCTGCGCATCGCGTTTGTGAACCTTCCCTGCATCGATATGACTATCAATACCCGAACTGCACCCACCTCATATATTTCTTCTTTTTTGGAAGAGTGAAGTATACCAACTATTAGATCTGCGAATAATAGACCTAGCGTCTAAAAAATATAAATATAATATCTGATCTTGACCACAGTCTTTAAAAGCTTAACCATTTTTTTCTGAATGCGAATTCCTTCCTCGAGCCGCTGCTATTATCAATATCCACTAAATTGCAATTAAAAGTCTGCTTTTTTCAGTGTTAACAAAATAAATATTAAATGTCTGCTTTTATCGGTCTGAACAAAATTACAATTAAATATCATTCGACATTTTTTGGCGATTGACATTTGCAGGCATTATGAATGGAGTTTCAAAATATCAAACAAAAGGTGAAAATCGTCGCTATAAATACGGAGAAAAACGTTACACAAATAACAAATAATACTCTTTAAATCTTTACTAACTGTCTTCGGCGACCAGCTGTTCGCTCATAAAATTAATACCCTGCAACTTGGCGAATTGGCGGTTGTAGGGACTGAGACACTCTGCCAAAGTTGTATTTTGCGATATATCTCGGAAAAGGTGGGTGATGGGTCGCAGGCTACCACTGATGACATATCTAGAAGTGAAGCATTCATGTGAAAAAAAAGTGTTGAAATCGATACCGTAGTCGGGGCTGGAGGACTCTGTCAAGGGTTTTTTTCCCATAACAAATGTACAGTGGATTAATGTTTTTTTCGATTTCTATTGAAAATGGAGAGTGTTGAACAGCTGGTGACCATTGACCACATATATAGACGTCATAAGATTTTATAAGAGATAAAAATTATCGAAATCGGTCCAGTGGTTCGGGCCTGGGTTCTTGTTCTCTGGGTATTGTCAATTATTTTAAATATATTGATAGCATGAACCATTCGGATAAAATGTCAGAAAAACATATTCAAAAAAGAGAGAGAGAAAAAAAAGGAAAAATGGATAGAACTAAACAGGAAAAACCAACTTTCAACATGGAACTATGATCATATCTCCTTATTTTTCAGAATGGGAATTATTCACACAAATATTTGCTTTTATCATTAGTCACAAAATTACAATTTAATGACTGCTTTTAACAGTATTAACAAAATTATGTCTAAATCTCTAATTAATTTAAGTCTCAAGTATTTAATATCTCTAATCAAAATTAAGTCTGCTTTTATCAGTGAAAAATAAAGGCGAACTATTTTTCTAAAATTATGTCTTGAAATAAGCAGGTGACTATTTTTGGAAATATGAATAAAATTTCGCATTTCTTGCTGGCTTCGTTGGATTCAGTTTTCTTCTTTTTTATGGTTGCCCTACATTTGTTTCAAAAGTTTTGCTCTCTTTCAAAAATTGGACTGAAAACCTTGGACCAATCTTTTAGTTTCCTCAGCTATTTGGTACGCTACAATCACCGCCATCATTCTAAAATTGATAAACTACAGCCAACGGTAAATATGAGACTATTGTCCCATAAGTCAGAGCAAATTCCAAGATATTGTGCCACTAAGCATTATTGAGATTATTCTTTGTTGTCAGATGTTTTTGAAAGGTATCATACAAAGTTTCATTTAGATATGTCTATGAAGTTGTGTTTGACACTTATTTGAATCGATCAACCCTTAATAGCGTAGTTTTCTGTATTGTCTAATTAGATGGTCCCCTTCTGTTTTAGGAATGTGTTGTATTAATCGATCAAATATCCCATAAAACACTTGAGATGTTAATGGATTGCCGGCCATTTTTGTATTCAAGAATCGTCTATGAATGACTTAATTTTGGATGGTATGTGTAAAAATGCCATAATTCAATGCTCGGCCTGAATTTGGGCATCACTGTTAAGAGATTAAGTACCACGATTTCTGAAAGATGGATGAGGAAGAATTTCCTGCAGTGATGAAATATTATTTTCTGAAAGGGGAAACATTTCAACAAAACTTCTTCCGCTTTCCTTCTATTCCCCAGATTCGGCTCCAGCGGCTTACTACCTGTTACCAAACATGGAAAATATGGCTGCCAAGGAAGAGATTCCTTCGAACGGTGAGTTTATTCCCAAAACAACTGTCTATTTTGAAGAGCTGGACAAGTCGGATTGCATGGACAGAATAGAAAAGAAAAGAATCGAGAATAAATGGGCTAAAACCTCAAAGGAGTCTATGTTGAAAAATAAATACTGTTCATCCGGAAAAAATTATGTCTTCATACTTTTTGCACCTTCAAAGGAGTCTTTGTTGACGGAGCCTCATAAACCTTAAAGGAGTTGTTGTAAACTATAGCATAAACTGTTAATAATTCGTAAAGAAATCACTCCATCCTAGCGCTTGATCGTCCGTATCTGAATGACCAGGCGCCCGAATTATTACACACGGGGGCACTAAGGTCAGTTACAGAATAGCCATAACCAACACATACACCAATCCTTTCCGTAGGAGGTATGACCAGTCATCGGCGATGATTGCACTAGCAATGCTATATCTCTAGGGGAATCTAGAACCCTATTACTTATCCGGCGATTTCTCATACACATACTTATAGTGCCAACCAGGGAAAAATTATGTTTTCTTACTTTTTGCATGGACTTATCAAACAACCTTCTCTGTGTGTGCGAGAGAAAACCAGTATTTAAAAAAAATCTCTGCTCTCACGTTCACATGGTACGGGGGGTTCACACAGAACCGCAAAGTATTTTTAAGTTCGGTCAGCACGACGAGCATTGCTTAAACAAACTGTTTCTGCCTCCTCCTGAAAGCCTTCTAAAACATTCTTTCATTGTTTTGATAATATTTAACGGCACGGTTCAGACTCAAAATTAACTCACGAAACATGAGGTGGGCGGTGATGCCGACTCTCATGTGTATTTCTCAAATCTTTTTCTTCAGTTGGAGACAAAGCGGCTTTATAGCAAGCATACGTCTCTAGCATACCTTTCTACTAAACCTGAACCTAATTAACTCATTGAAAAAAAGACTCAAAATAAATCGCAATCGTTTGTTTACATTTGGAAAGTGAAATTACTTGACCCATCAGTTGCTATACATGTGGCCACGCGTAAATAACGTGTCTTTTGGAAGCTGTATAAGCAAAATATTTCTATTGATTTGGGTTCGTCAAGCAATCGTAAAAAGATTCAAGTTCGACACGTCGTTCGTAACGACATACAAAATGGAATCGTCCTTCATTTGAAAGTTTTCGAAAGAAAAGAAGAGCCGCGGTGGCTTAGTGGTAAGGTCTCGGATTCGGGGCCGGAAGTTCCCGGTTCGAGATTCGATTCCACTGAAGATCCGTCGTGTATTGGACCTGTTGTAAGCCAGATCATACGCAGTGGTCCAAACGCCCCTGGTGCGGAAGCTGGAGAAGGGGGTGGCAGCTCAGATGCCGTCCTCGCCATCTGACCGCGATTCCAACTTACGAGGTCCGTCCCAAAATAGGCCCATGGTTGCTTCAAAATAGGACGTTAATAAAACTGAAACCAAAACTTGAGAGAAAGGAAGTTGGAATATGGAACTAGACTGCGCCTGATAAAACAAACTGATTACTGAAGCGCTGCCTCGGTTGAAGAATGGGGAAAATTCCATGGGGCATTTAGTTTCTAATTGTGAATATTGCTGAGAGGCGTGGTATTTATCTATGCCTTGAGACAAAATTGAACAGTCCTAGAACGCCCTTGATTTTTTTTTTGTCCTGAAATGTGACACCAAACCTCCAAGTTGGCTGCGAAAGCTTTTATACTGATGGTAACACTTAGGTTATAAATACAGAAGAAATCCAAAATTTCAGAAAATCGGAACATCTTTTTTAAATTTTCTGAAAAGTTTTTACTGAAAAATGAAGGAAAAATAACAATTACGACTCAGAAGCAAAATTTTCCAAACTTAACAGGAGCATTCGAATTGGTCTTTAAGAATGGATGCAGCACCTTGATTAGTAGAAACAAACTAGGATATCTTCTTTTTTTACCCTCAACTTGTTTGCCATTCTACCGTGCGAATCGCCGCGTGCTCTTTCCGTGAGCTATCACAATTTAGCTCAGTTTAGTTATATTGACGTCCCGTTTCGAAACAACACGAGGGCTATTTTAGGACGGACCTAGCAATTTTGTACCACGGTCAGATGACGAGGACGACACCTGAGCTGGCACCCCTCTCTCCATTGCATTTGGTATATCAAGAGTATTTCGACAAATTTCCCGAATAATCCGAATTGCCAAGAATCCGAACAGAGATCAGCCTCAATTAGTTGGGATTCTCGGGGTTCTACTGTATTTTTAGTATAAAATACCTCTATAAGCCTGTGATCAGAAGGTCAGAGTGAAAGCATGATTTATGTTATATGAAGTGCTTCAGGCAGCAATTTAAAACAAACAACTTACATTTAAGAGTTCATAAATTGTGGATAAACAGAAGCAAATATGAAAAGAATTTACAATACTTCGTTATAAATATTTCTGTCTTGTGCGGCTCCTATACAACGCGTTTTTAAGCTATAGGATTCGGTACCATCTATAGTAATTGATGGATCACGTGATTTCACTTTCCAAACGTAAACAAACGAGTGCGATTTGGTTTGGGCAGTCTTTTCAATGAGTTAAATATGAATTTCAAACGTGCCTTTAAGTATAATCAAAACAATGAAAGAACACGAATTCAACGTGCAAATGAATCAACTGAAGAAAGTTTTGAAAGGTATTCAGGAAGAAGGAGAAATAATTTGTTTTAATTTGCTCAGCGTTCCGATCAGCCTTAAAAATACGGCCAGGTCCCCAAAATGCAATTCATTTTGGGCGATTAATCGCCAAGCGAGGATTAAAATATTTTTCATTTTGGAGACGATTATGGTGAGCTTGGCAACGAAACTTCACCGTGTTCTGTGTTCTTAAATCTTAACTTTTTTTGTTGGTTTCATTTTAATGTGTGTTCATTTAAACTTCTAAATTATTATAAAAATCAAGAAAAAAAGACCTTCTCTTCAAGGCTTACAAATTTAATTTGCGCTGATTTAAGGCAAAGCATCAGAAACAAATTTATTTTATTCAAACATAAATGTTCTTTTTTTTTTGCTAGACTAAACAGCGTCCTCATTACAACGAGCGAAGTGAACAGGGTTTGTATAGTAAACCTGAGAGGATTTCGTAGCAATCCTCCTGGAGATTGGAAAACATTAACGAGCAGAGGGCAGGGCGCTCTGTTAAACTGGATTAAACGCTAACAAATATTCAAAAGTATTTACACTATTTTGTTACAATATATTAGAATATAATTTGTATGTTTCGGAATTCAAAAATATGATAAGACTTATTAAAGCACGAGAATCCTTTTCCGTATCTGGCGTTGTTGAATTTCAACACATTTTTAGTAAATTGCAATCTAGCTTGCTTATAAAAGTTGTTAAAATATATTGTTTTAACCGCAGATCCCAAAGTAGTAAAAATTCCACTGGAACAAAAACGAAACATGCTGTTATGAATAAATATCTAAAAACTAACTAACCAATGCATCTAAAAACTAGCGCATTTTCATCGTTATAATTTTTTACCTCATTTTGAAAAATCCTGAATTTCTTTTGAAATCTCCTCAATTCTGATTTTCAAAAAAAAATCTGTGATTTGTTTAAAGTCTTAAAGACTTTAGAAAAATTACTTTCAGCTTTTCAACTAATTTTGTTTATTTTGAAATTCGATGCACCAAAAAAGTCTTTTAAATGAACTCTATTATTCTGTGAAAATAAAATTAGACAAATCTAGTGTTATCTCAATGACAGAACACAATTTTAGTCCTAGGTTGTGTATTTTAGGTTGCATACCTCGTTGTATATTTTACAGAAAAGCTTCACTGCAGTAAAAAAATGAAAACAAAGGCGTATTTTCTATGAAATGTGTTTTGCTTTAAATAAAAAAATAATCTTCCAAAAAATACTGTTTAATGAACTGTGTTTGCCCCAAAAACTTTTTTCCAGTTTTAAAAATCGTTTGCTTGCATGTTTAGTAAAGAATGCTGATATTTATAATCTTCCAAAACTTAAATAATTGAAGGGCTGAGTGGATGAACATGTTAAGTGACAAACTTGAAAAAAATTGAGATAATTGGGCAAAAGAACACGTTGAAGTCTAATTTAAATATAGGAAGTTCATTAAAACTGCAAAGTAAAAAAATAAGAAGTTTTCAGTGGATTAACATGTTAAGTGCACGGTTTCTTGCTTTTTCCTCATGGAAAAACATGTTAAGGGCACTTAACATCTTCTTCCATGAGAAATTTGTTGAACTTAAGTAAAATAACGTCTGCTTCCATTGAAACAGAATCGTTTTCTGCGTGGGAAATAGTATTAATACAGACGAAAATATTGAGAAGACAATTCGAAAATAGAAATCGTTTGTTTTTAAAAGAAGTTTCTGCAATAATTCTTTACAATTTTTCTATGTGGGCTTCATTGCGAGTTATAGTACATCAAGTTGAACTGCATTGCATAACAAAGGAAAGAGCAATTAACGGTAAGAATTTTTTGAAACTCGTAATTTTTTTTAGAATAATGGTTTATTTCACTTAAAGAAATTTGTTCTTATGAATTTGTACCAGGAGACTAACTATTTTTTTTTACTTTAAAAATTTTCCATTGATCACTAATTTGGTTTGTTTAACTGTTCGTGTTTTTGCTTTTTTCACACATTTTTATTTAACTTGAATTATTTCATGTATGTTAATAACAATATTAAAAACGATGTTTGTTTGATTAAAACCTTTCATTTCCATGTTCCCAAGGCATTCATTTCGATGCTCCCACGACAGTGATAAGACTGCTTTGAGAAAAGATTCACAGATACCACTAAACTCTTCAGTACAAAATTTATTGAATAGGGAAATTTCTGGAAAGTGAAATATTTTTATGAAAGTAAAACAAGTTAAGAGATAATATCATAAAATATATGCATGTAATAATCTCACTTAATTTTACTTTAAATTCTAATATTATATATTTTAAAATCTTAGTACAATATTAATGTACTTCGAAATCAGTTCTCTTAAACTCCAGTTTCGTTTTTTTCCCGCGCTGGAGGTATATTAAATCTCACGTTTTGGCATATTTATTACTAAAAGAATATTTTAATCGCTTTCACACGCCCACAGAAAATCAAGACGCCGTCTTCTTGGAGCTAGAATTTTCCCTAAAACATTTTCGAAATTTACTAAAAATAGCTATTATTCCCTTCATTTTGATCACGTGTCTATATGTTAATTCCCCTATCTGAGAGAACACATTTATTTTCTGCTCTCTTTCGACTTGAAAATTTCATACAGGATGTACTTATATTCCGCCACTCTCCCATAATAAATAAAAATAGTTAATAATTCGGCCTGTTCCTTACTTAAAGACTGCAACAACGAAATCATTTTATACATTTATTTTTAAAATCATTTTTAAAAACTACACTCTTATTATTGAGCTGAGAAACAGATTTCCTTATTTTAATTACTTTCTACTTTTTAGTCTTTTATTTAAAATTTATTGTTATAGGTATTATTAAATATTATAATAATTTTTCTCAAATTATAGAACGAAAATTTACTTATGTTAAGCAATCAATTGATAACCGAGTTCTGAAAATATAGTATAGTTTATATAGTTTATTGTCAATAGTAGTTATATAGTTAATAGTAAAACAGTTTATTGTCAGCAAGAACACAAAAGTGTACAAAATTTGAAATTGCACTAGTAAGTGAATGAAAAATGAATTTTAGAATTATATTTTCCCAAAAAATAAAAATGCCATGTTAAATGAAATTGTAAAAATATGATGATAATATTTATGACAACCAAAGAATTAATACTTCAAAAAATTAATGCTCTTATTTTTATTGTTTCCCAAACTTGCATATTATTTTGTGATCTTGTGTGTTTGTGTGCTATTTCAACATTCAATTTGTTCTATTTTTGTTGTTCAACTTGTGTTGAAAATATATAGAGCTTTATAGTAATGCAATTTTGCCAATTCATTATTATTGGTATGTATTTAATCAACCACCATTACGTTCTGAAGAAAGTAACATGCACTTAACATGTTCTTCCATGATTAAGTGAACGAAGTTTTTTGACGCGTGAACGGAAGAATATGTTAAGTGCAAATGATTATTAATTTTCTCTATAATTTAAAAAGCTATAGACATGTCAATAAACATAAAATATTTTGAATGCTTTCTCGTCACAAAAGTGCCGGAACAGCAAAAATAAAGTGAAAAAATAAAGAAAATGTAACCTCTAAACTTTAAAGCTCGTTTCCTGAAATTCACTTATTTGTCACTTAACATGTTTATCCACTCAGCTCTTCAATTATTCTAGAGGAGAGTCTCCGAATTTCGACTAGCTGCTAGATCGGACCTGAGCCATAACTTCAATTTTATTAAATAGTTGGGCCGTAAAATAGGCAAATTATGTTGTAACGATGTAAATGGGTTCACGTGGTTACTGTTAGAGAACAAGTGTTTAGATTTTGGTATTGTCCGCGTGGTTACTGTTAGAGAACAAGTGTTTAGATTTTGGTATTTCCAATTAATTATTTTAACAAAAGACTAATAGCACTTACGCTGTTTCAAAGTATGTAGGAAAATATGTTGTTACATCCTCAGGTAGAAAATTTGTTTGGCTACAATTTCGTATAATAATTTGATTAAAATAATTTAAAGATAGGATTAAGGAATTTTTTTTTTGCTGTTCTTTTCCAAAATTTGCCTAGATTGGACCACAAACTGTTGTCTAAATTGCCCAATTGTTGACTGTTTAAATCAATGGGATGGTTAAATCAATGAAAAAAACCTTCAACTGCAGGGATAGATCAGAAACCAATTACTACCACTAGTAGCCCTCATAAATTGGAAATGGAAAAAGCCAAAGTAAAAAAAAAATGCAACAAAAGGAAACTAAACTCATCAGCTGATGGATCAAAAAGAACAAAAACTAAGGAGACGTTTTTTGTTTCATATGCGAAGAAACAAAGGAAGAAAAGGAAGAGATACTGTATAAAATGTCATACTTGAATTCATGCATTATCTGCTGGTTTGAATTTGAGAACCAAAAATATTTTTGTTTGAAATGTGTTTAAAAAAATTGGTGGTCCCATTTGGGAAACCATTGGTCGAAGCTAGGAAACCAGTTTCCTTAACTGGATCGATGACACAATTTTCTACTTTTTCCCCTCTTTCGAGTGCATTTCGAAAAAGTTAATTAAATTGTTCTGAAGATAAATGAACTACAAAAAATTATACTACTTGGTTTTTAAATACCTTCTCTAACTCTTTACATTAAAAAATATCCAGTTTGTCCAAATTCAACAACATTCTCTATGTTGTTCTATTGTATTGTACATTTTAAAAATTGGAACACAATTATTATTTTAATAAAAAAATGGTTGCTAGGATTTACATAATTTATTAGGATTGTATATTCCACGTAGTTAATTTATGATAGTTAAACTGGTTTTAAAACAACTTGCGAAATTTTTTATTTTAATAGTTTTTTAATTGAATTCGAGGGAATGTTTTATCTGAAAAGGCCTTCAAATGGTCTTTCCTTATTTTTTCTGAAGTAACATTTCCTGCAATACAGTTTTCAAAAATCTAAATATATACTACGTTTGATCAAAAGTATATGCAAATTGCAACATTCTTAATGCCCTTCAGTTACTTAAAAATTAGTAAGAATTTAAACGGCAGATGGATTTTTGCTTGAAATGTTTTACTCTGGTAGAATTTAAAATTGCAAGAGTTGGTTCACTATGAAAGATCCAAACGTGCAGAACATGAAAATGGATGAGATTACAGAAATTTTGAGAGTCAGTTATCAGTCTCTACCACAAGAATGTGACCTTGAACATTATTGGATTTCTAGTTTCAGTTTGGAATCTTTGGGTATATAAGGCACCTCGAATTTGGCAGACTCAACTTGCTACTCTTAGAGTTAAGTGAGAATTACCCATCATGCAGTACGTGGTAAGTTGGACATATTTCTTTTATGTTTATCTATGTTCTTAAAAGACTTAAAAATTTCCCGCTGAATTGTATGTTTCCGAAAGTTGATTTAGTCATTTCATTAAGTAATTTTACATTTCCTAAATATTCACTAATAGTTGATATACTCTGCGTTTCTCGGGATGAAAATAGTTTCCTGCGTTATTAATAACAAATTATTAATTTAATTCAATTAATAATAAAAATTTAATTTATTGTAAAGGAAATCTTCAATAAAACCTTCCTCATAATTCAATATTTGCGATCATAATTTGAAGTGCTTATAGCATAAAAAATACCTGTAACATAACAAAGGTTGCACTTATCCCATTTCAAATTAGCTGTTGTCGGCTACGTAGTGCAAATGTCATATCCAATAAATTAGAAAAATTATTAGTTCTCGATGGAATGGCAACATACACGTAAGCAAGCTCAAGTCTATATAAATATTTCTCGTGCAGCTTCCAAAAACTGCGTTATTTAGTTATAGAATTTGGCAACATCCATAGAAAACGATGGTTTACGTGATTTTACTTTCCAAACGTAAATATGTTATTAAAGTTGGGAAGAAAAGAAATTCAGATGTAAAATTTTTAAAAAAGGATATTAACATTACGAAAAACAGTTCATTCTCTAGAAAAGGCAAAAAATCAGAATTATTTAGGAAAATATTTTCTGAAGAAGACTCAATGTAAATTGAACAAATCTGAGCTATTTTAATTAAAATGCACAGTAAAAAATGAGATTAAAATATTTTTAATTTGAAACTTTTTTTTCCTTTGCCGGGCTTTCTAACGGTTGCTGCAATTATATCGAGTTTGGCAGCAAATCTGTTAAGATCAACCATAAATATTTTCTGCTGGGATGCACAGTACCCTCATTGTAGCGAGCGAAGTGAGCAGGGTTGCATAGCAAATCTGAGAGGATAGCTACACAGTGCATCTGTGGAAATCTGCTTCTTCAATGACGCTAATATGGAAGAAGGAAGCCGGGCAATACACACTTGTCTGAATTGACAGCGTTATATACCAGAAAATTTTAAAAATATTAGCGACTTGGCCAAAATGCCCCTATGACCAATCATCCCGATCTGCCCTATACATGAATGTAGGGAATGCAAAAAAGCAGTTTCATTTTGACCTTAAATTTTTAATTATCACACTGTTTGATTAGTTAACAACTGTTCTCTTAATTTTTTCTTTTGAAGTAAACAATGTCTTAAGTAACTAATTTCATTATTTATTTATTAAATTATTCACATTTAGTTGAAAAAAGGTTTAAATGATGCGATGCAAACCATGAATTGCTTGAACACTGTAGATATAAATTTGTCACTAGATTGTTTATAATTGCAGAACTCACATTTCCCAATTTTTTATTATTATTTTAGTTCGTTTTACTCCTGCTGGCCAGCGTTTTGGCTTGCACTTTGGCAGTTTACAACTACGGATACCACTATGGATATCCTGCTACTTATGGTCACTACGGATATTACGGCGGTCTCGGACACTACGGACACGGACTGTATAACTACGGCCACGACCTCCATCACTACATTCACAAATAAGCTGATATTGAAGGTTAGCATAAGTTTGTTGTTTTGTTATATAAAATAAAAAATGGCGGAATATAGATATTTAAAAGAACACTACATAACTTTTCTTCGTAATCAAAGAAAGTTTGTTTCATGAATTTCAACATATAATGTTTTGAATGAAATGTTAAGTGTCCATTGTACAGAACAGAAAAATAATGAATAATATATCAGACACAAAACTGAACTTTTTATATAAATGTGATTTAAAAAATAGCGTGCAATTGAGTAAGAGATGAAAAAACTTTTCGATACGGAATATTTTTACCACTCAAATTTTAAAAAAAGCAAATGATTAATCATTTTAAAAAGAAAGAAAAACAGTTTATTCCAGTTGAAGTTAATTTAATAATCCAACCCATGTCATTAAAGCAAAAAAATTGTTTAGCAACGGATTCGGAAACCCTCCGCGCTTTTGCGCATGCGCCGGGCGGAGTTATTTTCATCAAAATAGAGGGGAAGTGAAGAATGGAATGGTGTTGTTTGTATTTTACTGAGCGTGATCTAACAAAGAACTCCGGAAATGCGCTCATATGACTCATTGCCTGACACCCCTTTCCGGTGTAAAATCGTCCAAAAGTGGTAGTCTCGGAATCCGTTGCTGATCGGTATTTGAAATAAATGTTATGGATATATTTTATTTAATATTTAAAATTGTAATTAAGTTATTTTATTATTTCAATTGATAGGATGATTTTACTACCCATTATAATGAATTTTACAAATAAGAAGATCATATACCATAATATTATATCTTTGTTTATGGGCGAGTTTCCTATTTTATTTACTCGGACTAAGGTAGAACTTTAGTGCCCATGACCGATTTTCCGTGTAATGCTTCGTCAAAGGGAAACTGGAAGTCAATATTCAACACGGAAGTATCCAAAATAAGCAACACAGAAAACTATTCCATAGTAGAACATATTTAAGTGTATGGAAAATAAATGAGATTTTTTATTAGGAAACAATTTCAGGTTCGTCAGTTTTCTAATATCTGGAATTATTTAAAGATATCTATAAATATTTTATACGGCAGACATCGATTACAGTTACTTTTCGAGAACGTACGTTGTTACGAACCACACTTTGAAGAACTTAACACCTTGTTTATAAATAACCAGTGGCGAATCCAAGGGGGGCTGTCAGGCTGCAGCCCCCATCCCCAGAGCTAAAGCAAAATTCTTGATTTTATTTAAAATCACTACAACTGTTTGTTCTAAATGTTCATTAAAAAAAATCGCGAAAACATTGCTTTCTGGCTTGACAGGCTCGAAAATTTTCCTACTTTTCTAATCATTCCACTTGTAGCGTTGACGCGGTCGAAATCATTTTTTGGCTAGTTATTTCATTGTATTTTTTATTAAATTATTGAAAATATTGTAGATTTATGATTCTTATTGTCAAGTGAGTAAAGTCTCTAAAGTTAAAGTGTTTTGGTTTACCTAAGACATGAGGTCTGACATTCGTCACTACGAAACAAAATTTTATGACCTCAGCCCCCCACCCCCAAGACCCGAATCCTGGATTCGCCACTGTAAATAACTGAGATTCATCCAGAAGTGTTCTTGAAGAGAGCTTATTCTTTGTGAAAAATAAATTTATTCGTTTAAATTTCGACATGTTATATGAAATTTTGTGCATTAACAGCTTTTATAAAATAATTGAGGCATGTAAGAAAAATAATGAAATTATCCCAAAATATACAAAGATAATTTTCAATAAGACACATAAGCAACTGTTTTCTGATATGAATTAAAAGTTAAATTGAGAAAAACGCAAAAAATGTTCTTTGTAATAAAATTTCATGTATTTCTTTCCGATTTTTTAAAAATTTTATGCAAATTGTAACTTCTGAGAATGTTACTGTTTTACATTCATAATAAAATTCAAATCAGCAACATATGCTTCAAATACAATCTTGGTGAGTGAAATGTAAAATAGCTTTATAGTAGGATGTAGAGTCGGGCTTTTAAAACAGTCACAAAATTTTAAGGGGGATATCTATTAGGTCTCTAAGCTTCTCGCAGAATCGTTTTCTTTCAGCTTGTTTATTATTCTTATCCAAAAATAGATTTAAAAAAAACGAGTATTTACGGAAATTACTTAATTTGAAATTTTCTGAATTATAATTTTTCATTGATTTTCCTCTTTATTATAATTAATTAATTCCGTTCTCATACTTTTTATGAAACCTTGGATTCCAAAATTGTTCTAACCAAAAGGGTTTTGGGTTTTCTCCCAATAAGAGATCACAGATATTTCCTCCGAATAACGGACCTCGAGTGGAAAACGTTCTGCTGTAAGGAGAATGATTTCGTTATATCAGAAACTGGATAATTTGGATTCAATCCCTCATCCTGCGAAACCATTTTGCCTGTCACATACTAAAGCTAATGTAAATTATGTTAACACTAATTTTGATTAACATTATTTTATAATGTTAACATTAATTTAGTTTTATAAACTGCTCCATTCTAAGACATAGAGTGTTTAACATTAGTGTCAGTGAATGATATTCTAAGTTAGAATGTGGGATTTGAAGAATTTAATTTGTTTAATTTACTTATAGTTGTAAAAAGTTTTGTATTTATTCATATAAAAAAGTTTTGTATTTATTCAATATTCTTCATTTAACTTTGTGATTCTTTTCTTCCAACAGATTTGATTACTTTCCTTGATTGTTAAGTGACGCAAAACAGCACCATCTAAAATGAAATTTATTACTACAAGAATAGTTAGCATGAATATATTTTAAAATACAATGTTATTTTTCGTAGAAAAATAACTTTTGTGCATATTTATGTACACTGTTTGTAAAAAAATAAATATTTTATAGCATTTTTAATTTGGTTTGGTGTCTTCATTAATTTAATGATTTCATAAGTATTGACAGACATTTTACACAAACGAAAAAATTCAAATACACGACCTTTATCAAACAGATGATTAAAAGTTGAAAGCTAAACTGATCTATGTAAATATAATTTTACAATGGAATCCAGAAGTTAAATTATGAACACATTTTTCGCAATTATTCAAAACAGATGTGCCAAATATTTTAAAAATTGAAGACTTATAAAATGTGTGATAATGGTCAGAGTTAATTTTATTTTTTTTTAAATTTATGCCATTTTGAGGATTCTTAAGAAGGAAAAAAATCTTAATTGATTATACTATTTTCATAAGCTTGATAAATGGAATGAAGAATTCATAACATTTCTGCAAACATTACAGCAAAATCTTGATTATCCCAGTTGATTGGAACCCTAACCCCCTCGGATAATCGCGAGAGAATGATTAGAATAATAGTCTGTTTATAAAAGTAAGGATAGAGTAATTTTTTTTGTTGTCCAAAGTTTGCCTGTATTGGGCCACAAGAGTTGCCTCAATTCGAATGTTAAAACAGTTGGGTTATTTTCTTAAATCTCAAAGTACAGGAATAGCTCAGTTATCCTCACTAGTAGTCCTCATAAATTGGAGTTCGAATAAGTCAAATCAATAAATAAATAAAACGGCGCTAAAACTATCAAATGTTGGTTCACAAAGTACAAAAACTATGATTACGTTATTTTGTGTTATTTTTCGGCTTTTTGTGAGGAGACAAAGAAAGAAGAAAAACCGATACACTGCATATAATGTCATACTTGCGTTCATACTTTGTGTGCTTGTGTGAATTTAAGAATAAAAAACAATTAGGCATAAAGGAATTGCGGACCAACCTGGGCAACAGTTCTCCTTGATCGGACCGATGACACAATTTTTAAGCTATTTTATTTCCTGCTATAAAGTGTATTTAAAAAAATAACTACATTGTTTTGAGGAGAAATAAACTACAAAAAAGTTTTACTACTTGTTTTTATTAAAATTATTTTTCCAACACTGCAATTTAAAAAATATCCAGATGGTCAAATTCGGCGAATCTCCCCTATATCGTTTGCTTCAAATAAAGGAATATCTCTTCTCGATGGTGTAATGGCTTTCTTTAGTCACGTAATCTTCGTTTTAGCTTTTCAGTCGTCGTTCAATTAATATAGACACAGAGCAATTTCAGTTGAATTCTGATCCATTTTTATGATTAAGTATCCGTAAATATACAGTAAAACCTCGGTTGATCAAACTCGGGTAAACCGAAACCCCTTGTTATCCGAAATGTCTCTGTAATCGCAAATCCAAAAAAACACGTAATGTACATCAAGGAAGTAATCGCATTGGCGAGACTTTTTTGCAACGATATCCCCACTTTTTTCTTTAAAGCCTCCCCAAGAAGATCAATGATTCATTTGAGAAGGCTAAAATTAAAATAAATTAGCATTAAAAATATTAATTACGATATTTACCTGTGACTGTCAGGCACATTGCGCCCGAAATCACCGGTGCGAATATTGCTCCCGACGGAGGGTTAACTTGAGTAAAGGAGAAAAAAGGAGCCTATATACAAAGAGAATTTTGAATTCGTTTTACACTCTAAACATTTCAGAATTATATACCGTTATTAGATACAAAATAAGGTAGGTGACCCAAAGGTGGCCAGTACTCCAAAGGTCTCTCAAAAAATAGAATTAATTTCATTTTTAATTAAAACTTGGTGCTACTACATTGTAAATCATGTATCTGCAGTGCACATGGCTGAATTTGTAGAGATCGCTTTGATCGGCCTCCATGGTATGTAGTGATTTCAATTTTGAGGAGTAGTCGTTCTAATTTCCAGGTAAGGAGATATTTTAATTTACATGAGTTTAAATTCTTAGAACGTTATGATACGTTTCCTGAAAGCTTATTTCTTTCTCTTTAACCATATTTACTTCAATTCTAATAAAGTTATCATATTAATAGTTTTAAGTCGTGAAAATGGCGACCATATGCATGTTCCCAAGGTGGCCCGGGCTAGGGCCACACTAGGAAACAAATATGGAAATCGATGTTCCAAGAGTAATTTTCAGAATTTCTACTTAAATATCTGAAAAAAACTTATTACCATTTATTGTTAAATTTATAACAATAAAAGTTATATTTTTTATTTAATTATTAAATGGTGGTTATAGTTTTATTTGCATACCAGAAAAATCTCACGGAATTTTAAAGAAACTTTAGTTAATTCTTAGCCTAGTTATTGTTATAAGTATAAACATAAAGTATTGAACATTGTAATACTCTTCTAGAAGTAAAAATAGCTTTCCGAGTATTTTTTTCACATTTTAACAGTTATTACAATTTATGGACCACCTTTGGCACACTATGCGCCAAAGGTGACCCACTAGCTACAATTTTGAAAATGTATTATAAAAATAATTAAATTTTATTTTATAAAGAAAAATGTACTTGATATTTGTTAGAGATAAGAGTAAAATTTTACAAAAAAAAAAATTCAACCACTCACACCTAAACAGAAAATTTTAAAAAATCCTCAAAGCTTAACTATGGCCACTTATGGCCCTTAGTAATACAGGTTCACGGCTTAACCGGAAAAAAATATTATCCGAAACGCCCCCTCTAGTTCGTTTAACCCGGGTGTACTGTATTCGAAAAGTAATAAATTATAAGGCTACACATTAGGAAAAAAAGAAACTTCTAGTAATAAAGATTTACATTTCGGCTAACCAATGTCAAATATACTGTAAGAAATATACAACAAATATTCTGTACTACTGCACAATATTGTGTGCATTTATATTTGATACCAAAGATGTCTGAGGCTCTATGCAAAAAACAACAACCGAGACTCACCGGTAAGTGCCATGTTAATCACTGCGTTAAACATTATTTTAGAAATCTAGGGAATGGATGAAATAAAGCAAAACATTTGAAGTCGGTTGTGCAAATTTTATTTCGAATGAAACGTTGGAAATAGAAACAATGTAACATTGAATCTTATTCCACATAAATTACTTGAAGAATATTACAAAAATAATTCTTTCGAGATGAAGATGATTCCAGTTGCCGAAACTCCGTTGTCCACCTGAAAGAAGAAAACAATTTACTTTCACAAATTATGCATGTATTAATCGATAATAAATTAAATGAAATGATAAATTAAGTAGAATGATTAATATGAATGATAATAAATTTAATGAAACAATTATTTGAAACGAAGCGTTCTTTGAAATCGTTTGCATTAGTTGGTTAAATTTATATGTTGTACTTATACGCAGCCATGAAAATTAAGAATTGTAAAGAGTATCCTTTGCATTTAGAACTAAAATGAATTGCTCTTTTAGATTGTTCTCATCACTTGTTAAGTTTGCAAGTTTTCCTTTTTTCGTACGTTTCCTTGTGCTTGATGTTTGTTCAATAAACGTATTGTAGTTTACTGTGGTATGATTTCTTGCTCCTAGTTAATGTTCAAAATGTCGATTGTTTCGAAAATATCGATAGCATTTTATCGAGTAATACCATCGGCAGGCAAAATCTTGTCGAAAATATTGTTCGATAAAATATGCTATCGATGGCAGCGATAATTTCATTACTTATAATAATATCGAAATAGAAATCTTGGGCACACAGAAGAGGTAAGAAGGAGAAGGTGTGTGTTCGATCTTATTCTATTAGGGTGACAGCGCAGTTGGCTTGATAATAGGGTCTCTGCTTCAGGGTCAGAAGGGTGAGAGTTCGATACCCGGATCCATCAAAGATTCATATTAGCGTATCTCACGCTACATCCGTTTGGGTCAAATATTTTCCCAACAGTATGGTGTGGAAGATTGGCGAGGTGGTGCGAAGTTTATTAGCAATTTTAAGTCAAGTTTCATTAATACTAAATTAATACTATTAGCTTTATACGTTAACCCTCCGTCAATCGCAATCAATTTTATCCTTAAACTAGAAGATTTGTGCCCGTCTAAGACGGACTTGTAGCATGCCAACAATATCTCAGATTTGATTGCCACAGATTTACTAACGAAAGTTGTTGAAGAAAATCTCATGTAGATTGCTAGAATGCTTAAGAAATAAAAAAAAGCATGCAAAACAGAACTGATGAATCAACTGGCGGTGCTATGTTTCAACTTGACTTTCACAAAATTAAAGAGATAGATTTACAATATCCTGACTTTGTTGCTGATGAATACGTTCACAGTATTCTGAAAGAAATGCAAGGCGTTTTTGCCATTCTTCTTGATTTCCTCCTTCTCTTTTCCTACGATGGTATTCAATATCTGCAGCACGCATCCTGTGTAATGTCTCTTGGCTTTGTCTCGCCCTCCATCGTGCAAATCTCTCTCTTGCTAACCTTCGTTTCCTTGCAGTGGGATCTTCTCTATCTATCCCACAATACTTGAACGCTTCATCTATTCAAAGATAAGAAAAAATCACTTCCCCCTTCAAAAATCGCGGCGAATTCTAAGAAAATTCTGCTCTCCCGCTCCGACTTCTAAGAAAAGAAGTCTTCCCTTATGGGCGAGCCACTTTTGGTACGTTGCCCTGCCCACTTTCCTGAGCGTTAGCGACTTCGGACGGTGATTATCCTTAAATGGTTGCATTGTATCTCGTGCATATAAAAGCTTTTCTATGATATATTCATCCGGTTTTGTTAATTTTTAGATTATAGCTGTACTAATTAGTTCTAATGAAAATTTGATGTACATTCAGTAAGAAAATATCAAATTGCAATGCGTTAAAAATAGCTAACAGATGCAGATCGCATATGTATCTGTTAGATATTGCGCTAAAGGTGAGTAAATGTAACAAACGTAACAGCATTATTGGAAGTTAAGGAACACTTATTTTCCGCAAGTTCTGCAACATTCATGCTTCGGGCCAAAGGCATTATTACCCGAAAATTTTCTTAACCCGAACTACTTAAAGATACTGCACAATTCTTTTGTTCTGATCGGCTATCCATCTACTTCCACCCTCCTGTGTGGCCAATCTAATTCTTCTGCCTATTGTGAGTGAGATGCTATATCTGATATCGATAACATAAACACTATAGACTACCGATAGTATTGCTCGAGAGAAAATTTTGATAGTTTATATATTATTATAGTCTGGAAATATTAAATAGTTTCAAAGCATTGACGGGAAAAAGTATCGATAGTTTCAAAATCATCATCTGACACGATGCCTCTCGACAGCAGTGCTTTAGCAAAAATTGTCATACTATCGACAATATCTATACAGTAGAACCTCGATTAACCGAAGAGGTCGGGACAGGACCTCCGTCGGTAAATCGAAAATTCGGAATAAAAGAGAGCACTTCAAATGGCCGTCAGGAGACCCCAAAAATTTTAACACAAGATTTGAAACATGTTCCACTGTTGACAAAACGAGTTTTCGTTTAGTAGGCTCCATGGCATGAATGAATGTTCTACATTTTGGTAAATCCAACGCTTCTGAGTCGGACAAAAAGTAGCCGATAGAAAGGCAGAAGGCAGATGATCTTGGAGACGAATGGAATTTCCGGCAAAAGGGCACAATAGAATGGAATTTCCTACAGGAGGGGGGATGGGGGGAGAAAGAGATAAGATATCGGCATGTCGACAATGCTTGCAGTAGAAATAGCTGCCGCCGACTTTGAAGTGATATTGTTTATTTACCAAAAAAAAAAATTAAGGAAACTGACGTCGGTTAAAAGAGGTTCCGGTTAAAAGAGTTTAGGATAATCGAGGTTCTACTGTACTATCAACAGTATAACTATTATTGCTTTTATTCATTCTATAGTTTCAAAACTCGATATAACGACTTCACTTCGATGGTATCTATGTCAATTGATGTTTATGGATAAAACTAAGAACCGTAGAATACATATATTATTTTTCTGCTTTGCTCTTTCGCGATTTCGATTCTAATATTCAAATAAGAATTCAGATAACAGTTTTCGGAAAATTTCTTATAATACTTTTTAAACGTATTTCAGTCACTTTCAGAATTTTTAAATTCTCTTTTTCTCTAGAATTCAAAGTAAATTTTTGTATAAGTAGAATAACTAGTATGGAAGAAAGCAAGCACACGAACTATAGATAATGCCTTCAAAAATTTGGAGTAATCAATTAAATCTGAATAGAGCAGAAAAAACTAATTTCAGCAAATACTAGAAGTTCTTAATAACGATGTTCTGATGTATCATTGTCATTTGATTCTGATTATCATGCTTAAACTATGAAAGGTATTTGCAATACAGGGTGTCCGAGAAATGTTAGACACATTTCAAAAATTAATTTAAAAAATTAATAATGTTTAAACTACGGGTTTTTTAAAAATGAGGACTCATTTTAAAAGGTTTTTTACAGATAGGTTACACGCCGTTTCAGTGGTCTAGAGGGTCGTAAATTACTAGAAATCAAAAATTTGTTTAGAGCCATTATCTGCGAAAATATTAAAACTGGAAGAAAAATAAAAGAATGTGTTTGTAGGGAATTTTACGCTCTTTAATTTGCGAATTCACATGTACTATAAAAACTGAAGAGTTTTCGAGATATTCAAGAAAAACTCAAAAAAAGAAACCAGAAAATGCACATCAGCTTTTGCTGATCGGTAGCCATTACGTATGGAATTCTCTTGCTGTAACAAATTTAGAAAGACGTAACGCCGCGTTACCTGTCTGAAAAAAAAACTTTTAAACTGCTCTCTCATTTAAAAAAAACCTGTAATTAAAACATTATTAGCTTTTTTAAAATTAATTTTCGAAATGTGTCCAACAATTCTTGGACACCCTTTACTAAGCTGCAAAAAATGCATCGAGGTCATATTCTTTTCATGCATGCAATTTCAAATTCTTTTCCACACGAACAAAAGAAATTCAATTAATTTTTAACGTGTATTACAACTTTGAACAACAGCAGAAATTAAAAAAGATAGTTTTTCATGGGTTATTTGCTAACACTTCTTTAATTAAGGCATTATAAATGTGGTATTGAGTATACTGGACAACTAACATATCGAAAATGACTATTAAAAATATATAATATCTAATCAAAAAGCCTATTTCTGTTTAAATTTTTAGAGAATTGTAATCTTAGGAATTACTTTGGGAATAATAAGATCTATATATTCAAAATAATTTGGTAAAAGCCTTCAGACAGTTCGCCAGCCACCACCAGACCGATTTCGATAACTTTTATTTCATATGGAATTTTATGACGTCTAGATATGTCGTTAATGGTCTCTATTTTCAAGACATATTGCAAAAAAACGGAATATATTAAAGGAAATAACGGAGAGATATTGCAAAATAATGCGGAGTTCTTGAACCTCAAAACTGGACCGACTTCACCAATTTATTACGTCACTTCTTTAAAATAACTAACCATTCAGAATGCTCCGCTTTATTTTTGTAAGTTCAAAATAGTATTCTTCATCTGTATGCCGTTCTGCTGCATCTCCATATTATAAACAATAATTATATCTCTTTTTTAATTAAATTTAATTTAGTTTTAATATCAGACAATCTTGTTAAGACATCCCTATAATTTATTTTTAATAGCAGACGATTTTGTTAAAACATCTAAATAAATGTTATTATCTTTGTTTTAGTTAATATTTAATTTAGCATCAATAGTAAACATTTTTTTTTCTTTTCTAAATGTATTATTAGATTGCCAACAAGAAAATTAGTTGTTGTTAAAATATTATAGAATACATCATTGTTAAATGTTAGAATGAAGTTGTTTTTGGAATAAACATTTTAATTTCGAGATGCATCAATAATTCCCTACACTTCCATTAAAATGGCGTATCAAAAATATTGCAAAATACCTATCGTAGATGGGGATGGAAACTGTTTATTTAGGGCGTATCTTTATATCTGAAAACTTTCATGCAGAAATTCATAAGAAAGTTATACAAAACATTACAATTCGAAGGGGTTTATTGAAAAATTTTGCAGTTTTAAAAGAAGCTGTTGTGCACAAAGAATATAAAATCCAACATGGTTTTATAGCCTGTTCCATTGATCTTCATGTGGTATTTAAAACTGAAAAAGGTTGCGACTGAGAGCCTCGAAGCAGCAAAGTGCAAGGGGCAGTGCTGAACCAAATGGGTGCTGGCCGTGACAGCGATTGGTTGTAAGTAATAATCAATTAACTGGTAATTAAGTTCAGAAAATATTAAAAAATGGTACTATAATTGAAAGCACATAAGTATACAAAATTTCCGAACTCAAGTACATCAGGAATAAGAGAAAAAAATTATTATAAGTTTCCATGTTTACAAGCATTCAAGTTAAGCAATTCAATTTCAATAAAAGTGTATTTAAAATGAGGGTGAAATCGAGGAGCGGAAACTTACTATACTTTATCCATGTCGTGTCTTTTCACTTATAGCCCCAAGCGGTAGAGTAGGCATATCCATATGGATAATACCCGCCTGCATACAATCCGGCGGTGTAGGGATACCCTGCCGCATAGGGATAAGCAGCAGCACGATATGGCAAGCCAGCATAACCAGGCCAGAATTGGGCTACGGCACAGGCCAAAACCGCGGCCAGGAGAAGAACAACGAACTAAAAAGAACAGAGAAAGGGCTGTTTAAATTCTTGTGATCAAAATAAAATGCGCTACTTGCAATTAACGTTTCTAAAAAAAAATCTGAATTTCTTCGATTAATATTTGTTTTTAATGTTAACTTTGCCATCTCACTAATAAAAAAAGAAAAGGTGTGTGTGTCTCTTGGCGCACTGTAGTACACTCCGTTAGATTTAGAGCTGGCACAGATATACTTTGAAGCGCGGAAATGTATCCTTTGGAGCATTTTTTTTTGAAATTTTAATTAGAAGATTGATTAATTAAAAATTAAGCAAAATTTTGTTGTTTTTCCACTATAACTTTCGAAGGTATTTTCGTAGAAAATTCATTTTTACACCGCCTTAAAATTCAAAAGAATTATTCTCTCAATGATACAATTAATTTATTCCCCAATTATTTCCATAATTTAAAATAAATAAAAATACTTATATGCATAAGGTTTTTGTTCCATAGTTAAAAGCTAAGGAAAGAAGAATCTACTCATTTTTTCATATTCTTTGATAATATTGTAATGTATTTTATTTCTTTTGTATGTTATCACGTTTTATGTGGAATCTGTAAACGAATCCCCTTACGATATTAAGTAAATAAATAAAAAAATACTTTGTTATGTGAGCCAGGGATATCAAATTACGCTTAGGAGATTCCATTGAAATTAAACACAATCGCTATTCCCGCGAACAAGCTAATCATCAAAGACAGCTAGTTGCAAATAACTTTAGTTTTATCTAATAGATGCAATTAAGCACACTTGACTGTTTCTACCAAATAAAGTTTACGATTAAAACAAACGACGAAACAAAGTTACATGAAAACGAGAAAGCTTTTTTGGCGGGCTTCTCCTCCTGATGAGAGGCTTGTCATGATATCTAACTAAATGTTGTATATTACTATATTTGATGAAAGTTTCTTTTCATAAAGATATGGTAGAAGGAACTTACCAAGCTGTGCATCTTGGTTGTGGTTGGCTTCCTCGCACTTCTGGAAAAGAAGATACTTCTGATACCCAGAACTTCATGGCGAGCCTTTTATAGGATGCGATCTCGCGCTAGCTGTGGGGCCATGCACGGGAATTTCAAGGCTGGCGATATTCCGAAGTCGCAAAGAATGAAGAAAGAAAAAGAGAATTATTCCCATCCACTTTGCAAAAAGGTACAAAAGAGGCGATTTTTGTTAAATTTAGTTCGGAATCCTTGAAATGAATAATGTTCGCGTCACAGGCAGGCACGATGATCCCTTGCGCTGGAAGATAAACTCGTCAACCATTGTCTTTCCAGCGAACTTCCTTCGCACAATATGGAAAGATGATATACATATTTCGGAAAAAATACGGCGGAATTTTTTTGGCTCTTCGCGGTAATTTATGCGGAAATGCTGCGCTTGGAGTGCCAAGGGTTATTTGACCTAGACACTTTGAAGAGAATAGTCTGTGAGTTTATAGAGCTGCGTTTACAAAGGAAAGTTACATCTTATTCAAATATGTATAATGGTGAAGGAATGAGCTATTTAAATTTGGAAGTCTCCGTGAGCGAAAGATTTTTTAATATGTGCTGTCATTAGATCTAGACTGTATTAAAAAGTTAAGATTTAAAGTTAATTACCAGAAATTTATTTGCGATATAAATTTTAACGATGTTTGCAAGAGTTAACATTTCTTCTACACCATAAATATACTGGACTAATTTTCATGAGACTGAATTATCAGGAAGAGCCGAGCCGATTCCAGATTATTTTACTACAGGGGAATTTCGATAATTTGAACTTTTTTCATCCGAATTCGTCGGAAATTCGAATTTTTCTCTGGTGGTCTGAACTTTCTATAAACATAATGTTAAAATTAGGTCTATTAACCGAATTAATTTTGGTTAATTCAAAATTAAATCTAATATTTGTAAAATCTCTATCTTTTTCTGAAATTTTTTTCGTTTGTTAACACTATGTTTAACATGCGATAACACTAGGTTTAATATGCTACATGCGATAAATAAGTTTATCACATGTAGCAAGGGTCTGTGGTAGCTTGAGATTTATCTATTCTGTAACCATTATGTTACTCTTTGTAAATACTCTATTAAAGAGATTGATAATTAAGTTACATATTAATACGAAACACTTGTTTTATGATTTTATCCCGAGGTTTTCAGGAAAATTTAGGGCGCGGGCCCGAACTGCGCCTTTCTTATGTTTTTTAGCTTTATTTGTACGCTCGAGAATACCATATTATATTCTATAATGTTGAAGCCATCATTATTATTTATTAAAATGCATCTCTGTTTGACATTATAGAACTTTATCAAGGGATTTTTTCTGAAATAAAGCCCAGTGTTGTCAGTTGGTAACAAACTGTTTTTTAGCCTTTAACCGTACTTATAACAAAATAATTTCTTAAAGTTTTTTTCCCGTGTTTTATTCAAGAAATTAAAAAGAAGAAACAATTTAAAATAAATTTTTAAAAAATCTGGCTTTTAAAGCCTAAAGTTCTCTTGCAAAACTGTTGTATTCAAATATGCTGTATACTACTTCTATGTTAAAATTATTTATTTATTAAAATAATAAAAATATCACAATTATTATTATCGATTCAATATTAAAATTATTTATTGTTTATTTATTAGCACCTTAATTGTTTTGACCACTCGTGCATCGAATTATGGCATCTTTAAATTTATAATCTAAAACTAAATCATTCGTAGACGTCATAATTCGATTAACAAAAGGATATTTCAAGTGTTCTGTGGACAATTCGATGGATTCATACGACAGCACACTCTTAAAACAGAAAGTGTCATCTAATTAGTTAGAGTAGAAAACAAAACAGTTAGGGGTTAATTATGTGTTACTTAATTTAAATTTGTTGAATATTAAAAATAAACCTTTACAGCCATTCTCAGTTTAAAAATTGATATTTTCTATTACTGTATTCCTTCTCAGACTGAATTTTTCTTAATCAAAATTTCTGGGTAAAAAAAATCGAATTTTTATTACCGTAACGTCTGTCCCGTCAATTTCCTCTGTTCAGTTTAGTTATTTTAACGTCCCTTTTAGAAGCAACTGGATCTATTTCCGGATGGGCCTCGCAATTTTGAACCGCGGTCAAATAACGAAGACACCTCAGTTGTCACTCCATCTCCAAGCTTTCGCGCCATACCAGCGGGTGGACGTTTCATCCACGACGTCGGATTCAGCGTACACCAGGCCACTAATGATCAGTAGGATCTTGTTTCGAATCTGGAACCCTCGGGTTCTGAAGCCGATGCCTTACCACTAGGCCACCACGTCCCCACGTTTCATTCTATTTAAAAGGTTAAGGTTTATACTATAAATCTTAAATATATAAACTATAAATTTTATATTTATTATTAACAAGAGATATATTTAGGACATAAAAGTTAACTTTGTTTGCACGATTTAACGTTTTTCTATGTCATAAATTAACAGTGCGAGCCTTCAAGGCAATACCTCATTAGAAAGAGCTGAAATAATCCTAGATGCTTTTATTTAATTGTTTATAGAAAATATCCACTACTAAAACTCAAATTGCAGTATAGCATGACACAAAATGAGCAACAAGAAATTTAAAAGTTGTAGACACTGAACTTAAACACATTAAAACATAATAAGAATTTAAAAGTTAAGAACAATTAAAACTTTAAAAGGCATATTAAGAAATTGGACGTTGTAAACATCTAATCTCAAAAACATTAAGAGACATATTGAAAATACCACGATACTCAGAAAATTAATAAAAATTTTATAAAGAGAAATTATGAATATAATTAAATTTAACAAACGTATTGTCAAATAGGCTTCTTTAGTTTTTAATGCAAGAATACTCAAGAAGAGCTTAAATACACATTAATTTTCCCTAGTATTTGCTTTTTAATTTCTTTTATTTAATTTTAAATTTAACGAAACATGCCACGTTGTGAAATAATAAAGGAAGTCGAGGGGAGAATATCCCCACTTGCGAGGATGGATCCCAAAAAAGTTTACAAGGTTAATAAAATAATTACTTTTTAACAACAGACAGAAAATACAAAAGGGAAATAAAAGCCTTTCCACATAATGACCAACTTTAGGCATTCATCTGAACGCAGGACCAACTTGTTAAACCCAGCTTGGTAGAAATCGCGTCCTGTCCATTGAGCCACTTTTCGACAGTTGTTTTCACATCACTGTCTGAAGAAAACCTTGTTCCTGGTAAGTGTTACTTCAATTTCGGAAAAAGGAAATAGTCACTGAGTGCGAAATCTGGGCTGTATGGGTGGTTCTAGACTTCCCACTTGAACTTTTGCAGCAATTCTTGAGTTTTGCTAGCAGAATGGGGCCTGGAATTTTCATGCAGGAGGATAATATCATCTCTCAACATGACAGGGCGTTTTCATCGGATGGCTTCATGTAACCTTGTGAAAGTGGCACAAGCGAGACCACTTTTCTAAACGTCTTGCCATTTCAATCTTTCTGACGCATCTACGAACTTACACTACCGACTCGCACAACCACTGTAAGACAACTATCACCTTCTGTCTCCACTCTGATGGAAAATATTCCTTCCACAATAATTACTTTTCAAATGCTACTGCTTGTAAACTTTTTTTTTAATCCATCCTCGTATTATAAACTAAAATAACATATAAAGTGTTATAGTGTTCGCATGCACACTTTTGTATAGACAGACAAATAACCAGCTGTCGGATTTTGTCTGAAATTTGATACAGGTCTACAATATTGGTTATAGAATCTGATTCTAAATTTCATCTATCCAGTTTATTATGTTTTTGAATTATTATGCTCGCATGCACACGAAATGATAAGTAGACTTTACTTTTATGGAGTTCCTTCGAAATTTGATCCAGATCTACAATTTTGGTGTAAAAACTACCTTTCATATTTCACACGTCGGATCGTTTTGATGTGTTCAGAGATAGAAAGAAAGATAGACAAGCAGACAGACATAATTCCAATTTATTATTATTAATACCATTATTAATTAATGGAGGTCTGAAGCGTAGAGAACCATCATAATCTCGAGGTTGAATTTTTTAACTATTACAATACTTACTCATTCTCTACTTCGAATAGATACAAGAAATTAAAAACCAGCGAAGATGAAAATACACTCTACACTCGAGGATTATCTTAATTTTAATCGTTATTGCGTTGGTAAGCAAGAAAAATTTGTCATTTAAAGAAGTTTCCATCATACAGGTAGATTCTAAAACCATGGAATAAACTTTAAAGAGTACACTGTAAAAAAAAAATCCCGTAAAATTTACGGTTTTAAACTGGCAGCTGGGTTGGTTGTGCAAAACCGTAAAAGTTACGAAGTAAATCCGTAGGCACAACGGTTTTTTACCATACAGGAACAAGTTTTTCCCGTAAAATTTACGAAGTAAATCCGTAGTGACAACGGTTTTTTTTCCGTATGAAATCATGTTTTTTCCGTACAAATTAAGTCATCGAAGTAAGTGACGTCATAGACTGAGTTGAGTTGTTTTTCTCCTTCTGTTCGAGTTGAGTTGAAATGTGCTGATGTGTATTATCAATTAGGAATATTAATTAATCAAGGCTTAATTATTAATTTCAATTACTTTAATCAACATAATTTTTAATTGAACTTACTTGGACGATTTCGATGCAAGATAGTGACATAACTTCTAACTCCTCCGAGCCGGGGATCGAAACCGCGTTCATAGAAATAAAAGGCAGTCGCTATAACCACTAGACCACCGGACACTTCAAAAATGAAGTAAAAATAATCTATTTGAGTTTTAAAGTCACTATAGATCTAGTGGCACCACCTAGTGGTGTAAAAATCAACTATTGCCAGAACACGTGTTTTAAGGTTAGCTTCCATGAGTGACAACAGGTTACTGCAACATGTATAAACAATAGCGGAGATGGAATCCTATTAAAAACATGAAATGAATGCAATAAAATTACATTTAAGAAAAGGGAAAGTTATCGTACGGAAAGCAATACCATATGACGAAAAATAGAATTTGTACTGACGGTTTTAAACCGTTTATGGCTGGAGCGGAAAACGGTGAAAAACCGTTTTGTCAACAAAACAGCTTTAAACCGTCAAATATACGGAAAAAGTCCGGGTAAAAAACGGATATTTTTTACAGTGTAGGTCAGGCGTATAGAAATGAGTCATATTTGGAATATTACATAAGGTAGAAAACCCAAAGGTGGGGCCGCTAAAGGGGGCTTTATTCCAGTGAATTAAGTGAAAGGAACTTATACTCGAGGTAAAGGGTGAACCACAAGTTTAATGGAAGACAAATTTACAGTACAATACAGTTGCATGAATAGCAACATGCGAAGAGTGTATAGTTTCAGAAGGAAATTTCTTTGAACTTCACTTGATACTTCAGGGATTTGTTGTTAATACTGCAACCTGCATGCCATTGCATCTATCATAACCCTGTGCTGACACTTATACGTTTCTTTAACTAAATTCACTAGAAAAGAGCCCCATTAGCGATCACTCTTTGAATTTGTTACCCCATATTCTATTGTAAAAATGACTCGGTTTTGCATAGCTCACCTAACCTTAACGTGTGTCCCATGATTTTATAATCATCCTGTGAGTCATATGAAAACATTTTGAAACGGAATTATTAATTTTCATACTAAAATAGTGAAGTTAAGTATTGCTGAAGTCTGGCATAAGCATTTATATTTGAATCAGGTTTCAGCTCATCGGACATTTTTACATATCATCTGGCAACTTTTTGAGGTTGTGTCTTCAACAGAATCATATTGAGATTTTGTAACTTTACCAGATGACACCAGAAAACAAGTGGTGGCAAGAGAAAATCCAAACAAAGATATAAGTATTCGACAAAACACAAAGACTAAAGCCTTGTTCCCACGTTTCAATTGGTATTTATGTGATCAAAATGCAACACTATTTTTGCGGAAGTGGTGTTGATCATTCAAAAATCGACCTAACCGAGCAACGATGAGTCTGGAACTTGAGCTATCGCCTATCAATACCCAAATCGTTATTCCGATCATCTTATTCACCGGTATTAATCCATGTGATTTCTATCTTTGGGATCATGTGAAAGATTTGGTTTACAAAAAGAAGCCGAAAGACCTCATTAGCCTTAAAAATGCCGCCACTTATTTATTTTCAAGCATTAAAAAAAGAAACTCCTAACTCAGTATCTGGCAACATTTTGACAATGTTGGGTTATTGTGTTATCTCCGAGAAAATGTTCACTCTGAAAAATCTATCCATTTCCATTTCCTTTCCAGGATCTTTTTAAAAAACTCAGATTGTACTTACATCTGTAAGAATTTAGAAGCTATTTTAGCTCAGTATTCCAGGTTAAGTAAAACTCACGCTGTAAGTAATTTATCTCAAATTTACCATCACGAAAAAATAAATGTAGTAAATGCCTGCATAAAACAAAAAGTTTCAAGCCATTCGTTAATATTTTCCACTTCCCATTCAAAAATAGTTCGTTCCAAGCACAATTCGTCTTCTTTAAAAGATTTTTATTTTTATTTTTTCTAATCCTCAGACTTTTCTTGGAAAGTCATTTAGTGAACCTTTTGAAGGAAATCCAGGTGAATTTTCTTTTATTGCACCAACAGATTCAAAAATTTTGACCGAAATTGGCAATATGCAATGGTAAAATAAAAAAAGGCTACACGTTGGCATATCAAATGAATGTGGAGATCGGGGGAAACGTGGTTTTTTGTTGTTGTTGATTGCTTAGACGAAGTTTCGTAAACGGGAATTCTGTGAAAAGATATGTTGTCGCTTTGCAAAATCTATCAATTAACTCACCAAATTAGTTCATTTTAAATGAATTGCTCACAAAAATGAAGCAAAAACAGTCTAATATAAAAGTCCAATTTTAATATTTTTGCTATTTAGTAGAAGTTCATGCACGAGTAGATGTTCACAAACGCACGATAATGTAAGGAAAAAAATGTTGATCTCGGCTTCGTTTTTCAGATTGCTTTCAGAAATTATCATGTTCTACTTTTTAGTGCATCAGAAATTTCAAATGTTAAGCATAATGCAAAATAATTTTTTTAAAAATTACACTCTTTGATTCAATGAAAAATAAGAGGAATTTTGAAAAACATTTAAGTGAAGTTTCTTAAAAATGTATGCCGCTTTGAGGATTCTTTTCAGGAATTCGATTAAATGTTATTCCCTATGGCATGATAAAATGTTTCTAGACTTTCCTGTGGAATGCAGACATAAGGAAAATAATATAAATTTTGTATAATTTAGCATTGGAATAACAATCCTAAATGCATGAGCCTAGAATTGTCAAATAAGGAATGTTATTCCCATACGCTCAGAAATGGAATGAAAAATTTATAAGATTTCTAAAATGTTCTTATTTTTTAAGTCATCTATATCACTACTAGAAAAATTATAATACGTATTGCCAATCAATACTAAGGATTTAAAATCCACAGGGTTCTGTACGGTATAAATCCATTCATTATATTTAACATAGTTCATTAATTACTTCTTGAGAGAGAAATTATTAACAGAATTTGACCTACAGGTGGAACATATTTTTAAGTTTCAAAAATATTTTATTGATGAGATATAAAAGCTATGATGAAATTATTTACTTTTTAAATGGTAATCAAATTCAAAATAAGGAACTGTTAACCAGGTTATAAATTCGTAAATGAAACTGTGGCTCTTTCCTTGAAATATTTTTTTTAAAAAAAGTAAGAAAATTCTAGAATGAAAACGAAGGAAGTTCTAAATTTTTTCTTAAAAGAGATAAATTAGAATAGAAGTCTTTTGTTAGAATTAAAAGAACTATGTAATAAGAAACCAGTAATAAGAAAATATATTTTTCCATAAAAATAAATTCAATAAATTGCATTATTATTTTATATTTAGAAAAGATAATAATTTACGTTATAATCATTTGATCTAATGCTGCTTTTAGCCTATTAAATCTTAAAATAATTCTTTACAGATCCAATTAAAAAAATGACTTGTTGGGAGTTGAATAACACTTTGTAATGTGTGCAATTTTTTTAATTCCAATTAAATTTTCAGAAAAAGAAAATAAAACGATTTTATTTCCTATAGACTAAAAAAGTAATTTTTGGGTTGTAAATATGAAAAATTCATTCAGTAATCAGAAAGA
>BGPR01002794.1:111002-121469 GCA_013235015.1 Araneus ventricosus | reverse complement strand
TAATTTGCACACATGCCTTTGTGTAGTCACCTAATCTTCTCTTTAGTCTACATAGTCCTTTAATCCTAGATCGATGAGCTTTATCAACTGAATTCTAATGATGTTCATGTTTAAGCTCCTATCAAAATAACGAATTATTTTATTTTTAAATAAAAACTAATTGCTTATAATAATCAATAAACGTGATTTATAGAAATCTAACGAGTGAGCGAAATAAAGCAATACATTAAATGTTTGTTGTGCAGATTTTATTTTCGAATGAAAAACGATGGAAATTGAAACAATGAAACTTTGAATCTCATTCCACAAACGATGGAAATGGAAACAATGAAACTTTGAATCTCATCCCATATAAATTACTTGAAGATTCTTATAAAAATAATTCTTGCGGTGAGGATGATTCCAGTCTCTAAAACTTCACAGATCCATCTGAAAAAATAAAATGTCTTACTTTTACAAAAAAAAAAATGGGAAAAATGCATGCTACAATGATTACAGAGTAAATGAAACAAATATTTCAAAATTGTGTTTAAAATGAAATTTGCTCACAAATCGTTTGCATTTTATTAGTAAATTTATTTGTTGCTCTGGCCACAGCTATGACATTACGAATTGTGAAGTTCTATTAACATTAAGAATTAATCTTAGAATGAAGATGTATTGCTCTTTTGTAGACTGTTCTTAGAATTAGATAAATTTGCATTCTCTCATTTTGTCTGAATTCTTTTGTATTTGTTACGTGTCAGTTGAACTTATTGCAATCCATTGTGACATAATTTTGTACTCACAGTGGATGGTATTTTCTGATTCATTATTTCAAAACATTCGGATTATTTTACATCATTATTAGACATATTTCAGCAGTTTATTATTATCATTACTTTATTCTACTTTTGTTTAATATTATTATTTAGTCATTCTTGTTTTTTTTGGTAAATTTCTTATTGAAAATATTGCTTTGTATACCATATTATCTATTTTATTCTTAATTTTATAGTTAATTTAAATTTAGTTTCACATTCGCTAGTTTTAGCTTTGTTTGTTTTATTTTAGTTAATTTAGATTGTTAGTTTTAGTTTATAACTACAAAGTGGGACCAAGGAGGTGGAACTTACTGTACTTTATCCATGCCATGTCTTCTCACTTATAGCCCCAAGCGGTAGAGTAGCCATATCCATATGGATAATACCCACCTGCATACAATCCGGCGGTGTAGGGATACCCTGCCGCATAGGGATAGGCAGCCGCACGATATGGCAAGCCAGCATAACCAGGCCAGTACTGGGCTACGGCACAGGCTAAAACTGTGGCCAGCAGAAGGAAAACAAACTAAAAAGATAAGAGAAAACGCTGTTTAAATTCTTGAGATCAAGATAAAAATGTGTTACTTGCAGATAATGTTTCTAATGCAATACCACCTCTCAAGGATACTGACACACATGAGCATGCTTAGTATTCCAAATATGACAAATTGGCACTGCAAAGTTCGCGAAAAATCACAAGTGCGAATTTTGCGTGCATTTTAAATGTTGGCATGTTAAGAAATACCTATGGCATATGAGCGGTGAATGTTACCGATGTGGCTGTAAAAGGTGCGAGTTCGTGCAGGGTATGATTAATCACAGCCATACAGGCTTGCGTTTTACGGCTGCCGACAGGAACACAATAAAAAGGAAAGCCAATGAAATAATAATCTAATAAGCCAATGGTTAATAATTATAGTTAATAACTATATTTAAATCTTTTAGCATACGTACTAGTATACGATATATACAAGGGGGGCGCCACAATAATTTCGCACAGGCCGCCTGCCCTGCGCAAGAGGGAGCTAACGCCGTAAAAGTTATTTTAAAATTTGAATTAGATTTTAATTTATTTAATGTTAAGTTGTTGCCGATTTTCTCAAATTTTCTGCATAGATTCCATCGGAGAACAGTGAATTTTATATCATTGGCAATGTCCAAAATACCCCGTTCTAATAAAAGTTACTTGAAGCTTCTGTGTAGCTTTCCTGGTTCTTTTAGCAATTTTTTGAAGTTTATAGGTATGCTTTTCTTTTGTAAACGATTTTAGGCGCTCGAGGCAAAATATTATGCTACTGTGGTTTTATTTATAAAACATCGGGAAAAGAATCGTTTTCTTTTGATGTTTCATTTGGCATATGTTTATTAACATTTTGTTTGTTCTAAAGATTTTTCTTAAGTTTATATTTTGAATTCGCAAAGTTGGGAAAATTCTGAATAGTATAATTGTTCATTGTTAAGTTGCATTAATTATTGTTTAGTATATTGTTTAAAAGTTTAAAAGAAATTTTCTTTTTTCAAACATCTTACTTTTTCATTCAAACCATACTGTTATAAGGTAATAAAAATCTAGAATTGAGTGTTTTAATTCAACTAGAAAGGATTCAAAGGAGATTTACGTTCGTTGAGGAAAATTAGTTACAATATTTGTTGGGTAAAAAACGCAGGTGGGCATATGAAAAAATATGGAATTGTTGTTGAATTTGAACTAGATGAATTAAAAAAAGTGCAATTGCTCGGGGGAAAAACTCACAAAATATTCTAAAAAGTTACAATTAACAACAAAAAAGGGATTTTATATTAAAATTAACATTGATAAAGGTGCGTAAGACAACTGAAGCAATGAAACAGATGAAGCACAGCAAAAATACGACGAGATAAATCGCAAATAAAAACAACTTACAATACCACATAAAGGGCAAAAAGAATCAAATACACACAAAGAATAAAAGTAATAATAAATAAATAAAATAAAATATATCACAAGTCGAAAACAAAGCTGCTGTAATGAAATTCAAAAAAAAAAAAAAATATTGTTTCGTCGAATCTTTCACTCGCGTGCTTTTGAAAACGTTAAAGTTGTGGTTTTAAAAAATGCTGTCTTTGGACAGTAATTCCAGTAGCCTTAGCAACCAGGGGAAAAGGGGTATAGATGCCCTGGGTACCCCAGTTATAAGGTGCGCCGTGGAATCAAAACCTTCTGTTGGTATGTCACTTTTAATCTCTACTAATAATAAAAGAGAATGTGTGTGTCTGTGTTTTGATCCTCTACAGGACAGGCCGCTAGACTTGGAGCTACGAGATTTGGCACAAACATACTTTGAAGGGTGGGAATGTGCACCTCGGAGCCCTTTTTGAAATTTTAATTAAAATTTTAATTAATTAAAAATTAGGCGAACTTTCACCGTTTTTTCTTAATAACTTCCGAAAATATTACAGCACAAAAATCATTTTTACACCATCTGAAAGTGTAAAACATTACCTTTCTAATGATATCAATTACATTTACGTACAATGTTTTCTCGAATTTAAACAAATTTTAAAAATATATTTTGATATAAATACAACAATAATTTTCATTGTTGTGATGCAACTCAAACCGTTTTCATCGTTTAAACAAATATTTAATTGCAAATTTCTTTTTCATTGTTGTAATCTGAAGTAGGATCCTAATACATTTTGTTTTCATATTTAATTTCATCAAGATTTTTGTGAAATCTGTAAACCATGCTCTCCGAGATATTGCTCTGCTTACATTAAGAAATATATCTATTAAGTTGAATGGTTATAGTTGCTATGTTTTCATTCTTTTCTCATCATGTTTTAATCCAGCTAACACGCCGCTGGCCATAAAATGTGCTGCGTCATTTTAATGTTGAAATCAATGGCATATTTTACAAGAGGAATAAGAAAGTGAAGATAGTGGGGACAACATGGAATTAAAGGTTACATGACATGGTCAGTTATTTGACTCCATTAGGAATATTTATGTAGACAATAAACAGAAGAGGCCCAAGGTCACTAATAGAACATGGGTTAAATATCTACCACAATCTGAAGTTTAAAATTACGTTGTTAAGAGAACCATGAATATAAAATGATGCAAGTTCAATTGAACTCATATTCCCGGCGAAGAAGCTGGTCGCCGAAGGCGGCTAGTGTAAAATATGAGGAGGCGTAAAAATACCGCTCCTGGAGCCATTTACGCTTGTTAAGCCACTGATGACGACTGGGGAAAAAATATTCATTTTCTGCGCCTCTTACTTTCTCTACGCTACTGTCTGTGGTGACAAAACGTTAAAGCGTTCATGTCACATTCTGAAGCCAGATACGATGAGGGGGCGAAAAAATACCATGCCCCGGGCGCCGTTTAGACAAGCTAAGTCACTGATGATGACGGGGAGGGGGCGAAAATAATCATGTTATGACCCGGGAGCCACTTATCTTCGCTACGCCACTGATAGATTCTAAATCCAAAGTTCCACTTTCGCTTTTATTAACATGATATTATGAGTGTTTTTAGGCTGACATTCTTTTAGTAAATTTCGTGACGTAAAAATCGTTACTCACAGAATGCAACAGCTGATGCAGTCAAGCCAGACGAAAGCAAAACAAGCGAATTAAGCCTAAAACATTACACTAGAGGTTCGAATCTCGTTTAAATTATTTTATTAATCTTTGTCTTCAGTTTTAACCCTCCGTTTTCAGTAGTATCCAGTTCTGTCTAATAGATGCAATTTGGCATGCTTGATTCCGTCTGTCAAAACTAATTTCATTTGATAATTTAATTATCATAATTAATGACTGTTGCGGAAAGGCTCCATATCAAAAATATATTATCAAGAGTTTCATCCAAATTCTAAACTGGTGGGAGTGTTCTCGCGAATACTTCGAACATTTGCACAATCTGTGTTTAGCTTCGTTTTATAGCAATGTTTCCCAAATTTTTTGGGGACACGCCCCACCTAAGCCTTTCTAAAACTCATCTGTGCCCCTATGTAGCATATACATTATTTTTAATATTTAAAAATTAAATTGTTCACTGAAGAAATTTAAATGATTGATTTTAGGAAGCAATCACCAGGAAATTGTGGCGAAACACAGTAGAGAGCTGAGATTCATTTGAGAAATAATTTTTATAAAAGATTTTCTTTTATTACTTTAATTATTAGTAATTATTTATTATTTAAATTTAATGAGATCCTTGCGCTTGATGCTTGTGCAATGATATTTTATGTTAGGTTCCAAGTTAGCTTCAGTCTCAAGTTTCCCCGTTGTGTGATATCCAGCTGATTTCTTTTTTGTAGCAGCAAATAATTTATGGCACTAAATCCACATTCACCTAAATATGAAGATGGAAACGGTAACAATAGTTTTCTTTCACGTTTGGTTGAAGTTGGATATTTGATTTCTGTTTCATCTCGAAACCTTGCTATCGCTCCTTTAATGTCAAATAAAGTTTTAACTGACTCCCCATTTTGCATTTCTGCGACTTCTTCTTGATAATACATTGCCCACCTTAGTAATAAAATTGCCCCTATGGGACATGGGCCCCACATTGGGAAACACTGTTGTATAGCGAAGAGACTTTAGTCTGCATTTTCGACCTCTTTCTTTCGAATGATCAGGGCTAAAATATGGTGCAAATCTATAATTTTGGCTTCAAGATCACATATAAAATTTCATTCATATAACTAGCTCACTTGGGCATTAATTATCATACTCACATACATATGGACAAACAAACAGACAGACAATCCATAAGTCGAAGAATTTAGTTCAAAATTTGAAACAAATCAATAATTTTGGTTTGAAAAGGACACACTGAAATTCATCTTTCTACCTCGTAACCTGACTGAGTTACGACATTCACATACACACAAATCAGGGTTTTCATATTGACCTTTTAAAGGCCAAATTATGGAAATATGGCCTTTTTTCAAAGCCCTTGACCTTAGGAATTTTCACCTGGCCTTAAATTTATTTTTGGCCTTTTTTCGGCTTTATTTTCGTTAATGACTTTTAGAACAATTTTTAATTACTTATTCTATTGCTTTTTTAATAAATTTTCGATATCTCACCTTTCCAATGATATCAAATGAGCTGTCAAACGAAATTGCTCCTGAATAGAACATTAATTACTTAAATTTTAGTTTAATAATAGAGCATTGAACATATCCCTATCAAGTGGGATTCTTTTTCATGGAGGATAGTCTTTTCTCTAATAACAAATGAGGTTTTCAATCAATTTGTGAAATTTGGCCTTATTTTTAATAAGGTTTGGCCTTATTTTGCTATTTTGATCTGACAACCCTGCACACAAATAAACATAAAATAACACCACCTCCTGACACCTTGTGCTTAGAGTCCTTATGACTTTATAAGCGGTTTGAATGGACAGAAAGTGGAAGCTTACTGCTACCACCAAGCTACTATACTGAAAACAAGTGGATGGTAACATGAGGGATACATGCAAGGTCAGGACCTTTGAGGTATGCTGCATGAGATGGATGATAAACACAATTTGGAGAACTGTTACAGAACGAGGTGATAAAATGCTAATGTATGAAAATGAGCATGGAAAGCTATAATACATTAGAAACTATCATACAAGAAAAAAAGGCAATTTAATACTGGAATACAAAAACAAATATTTACAAATATATGCAACCCTTCGAAACATATTGCGCTGTAGACACATAAATAGACAGACGGACAAACAATCAAGTGTCGATAAAATTAATCCAGAATTTTCTACAGATCTACAATTCTGGTGCGAAAACTATATGCTGAATTTCATCTGTTCTAGCTCTTTGGGGTTATTGTATTCCTATACACATTCATGGACATTGATAAAAAATATGTGACTTCAGGTTTGAAAGGATTAACATATTACGATACATTCTATTCTATTTCAACACGATAATGTTTTTGAGTGGCATTTTTTCTGTAGGTCTGGTGTTGTGAAAATAATTTCGCACAGAATGCAACAATTGGTGCAATGAAAACAAACGAATCATACCTAAATCATAATCCCACGCTGTTGTCAATATGTTTTTATTTCTCTCTTTTTCAAGTAAAAATCGAAATTACTGGAAGGTTTAACCCTTTGCTGTTATTTGTTTATACATAGGTGTCATGCTGGTCAGAATTAATTTCCTTTGAACGAACAGTAATACATAATATGCAAGATTATGAAGGGGGAATTTATCAATTTATTTTTACACTTTAGATATATGTGACACAATAATATGCTTTAACTTTATGTAAAAATTTTATTTTATAGTTATCCATCGTGTAGTATTTTTCAAAGCAGTCTCCATTATGAAGTCCTGGCTTTCGAGAACATGTGTGGCAAAAATAATTAATTTGGCGTCTTCCGCCCTCAATATGCTACTTTCAGTTTCACGGTACACTTCTTTCGGTAAATTTCTTTTGCCATTTTAGAATATTATTTGAAAAATATTTTAAGAAGCGAAAAAGCATAATTACACTTAAACGCAATTTGTAAAATAGTATTTCGAATTCTATGTATCTCGTAAGCTTGTCGACTTAGTAGTATAATATGCGATCGGTATGGTTCTTTGCTGTGGTGACTGAATTCAGACATACGGCTGTAACGGTAAAAGAGTTTTGTTGTTTGAGTGCAGACATACGACCGCAAAGGGTTAAATTCTCTGTAATTCTGAAGGCGCGTTTAGGGTTTAACTTCGCCAAACAGTAAATAAAATCGAGTATGCAATATTGAACACTGTACTACAATTCACCATTAACCGATTTAGCCTAAAAATTGGCACTTACCCACAATTTTGGTTTTGAGATCATATGCTGAAATCCATGCATCTAGTTTGCTACATTTTGAGACAACGCGCTCATATACAAACAGACAGACAGATGGACAGGCAGTCAACCCAAAGATAGATTTGGTAAAAATTTTGATACAGATTTGCAAGCCTGGGGTTAAACCCATAAGCTAAATTTTATCCATCAGGCGTTTTTGACTTATCGAGTCCACTACACACCGAAGGACAGACAGACATGCCGCTTACGAATTTCTTTCAAAATTTGATTGAGATCTCCAATGCTGGTATAAAGACCATATACAGAGTTTTATCCGTCTACCTCAATCTGTTTCTGAGTTAGCAAGTACAGTGACAGACATAGTTCCAAAAATGCTTGTTACGGACTTGGATAAGTTTAAAACGAGGAGATTCGCCAACATCGCGAAGTCAAATTTTTTAAAGATACCCTCTACACTTCGCGCAATCAAGAAAATAAACCCATAAGCTTCTTATCTTAAAGATACGGTGGAAGGAACTTACCAAGCAGTGCATCTTGGTGTTGGTTGGGCTTCCTCGCACTTCTGGAACAGAAGACGCTTCTGATACCTAGAACTTTATGGCGAGCCTTTTATAGGATGGGATCTCGCGCTAGCTCTGGGGCCATGCACGGGAATTTCAAGGCTGGTGATATTCCGAAGTCGCAAAGAATGAAGAAAGAAAAAGAGAGTTATTCCCATCCACTTTGCAAAAAGGTACAAAAGAGGCAATTTTCGCCAAATTTGGTTCGGAATCCTTGAAATAAATAATGTTCACGTCAGAGACGGACGCAATGATCCCTTGCGCTGGAAGATAAACTCTCGTCAACCATTGTCTTTCCAGCGAACTTCCTTCGCACAATATGGAAAGGTGATATACATAATTCTGAAAAAAATACGGCGGAATTACGGGGCTCTTCGCTGTAATTTATGCGGAAATGCTGCGCTTGGAGTGCCACGGGTTATTTGACCTAGACACTTTGAGGAGAAAAGTCTGTCATTTTATAGCTACATTTGCAGCGGAAAGTTACATGGTATTCGAATGTACATCTGTGAGGGAAGGAATATCTGTGGGCGAAGAGTTTTAATTTGTGCTGTTATTATATCTAGACTGCATTTAAAGGGTTAAGGTTTACAGTTATTTAGCAGAAATTTATTTGGGATATAAAAGTTCACGATGTTTGCACGAGTTAACATTTCTCTATACCTTAAAATTACTTCGCAAGCTTTAATGATACTACTTCCTCAGAATGAGCTGTGTTAACTCCGATGCTATTACTGCTAGAATATTCGAGATGATGTGATTTTTTCCCTACTTTTTCTCTTTCATTTATTTGATATGCCAGTTAATTAATCTTAATTCTTATCATCTAACCTGGTTTTAATACTAAGGATGAAAATGCGACATAACGTTTAATGAAAAGACAATTTTCATCACCTTAAGAAATTCGTCACTGAATTTCAAATTTTAAGTCGCCTACGTTAAATCACATTTTGTTTTACTAAATTTTAAGGAAATGTTTTGCAATGATATTCTAAAATAAGAACAAGCTCAAAGTAAAGAACCTCAATATTAGGATAACAATTTGCTATTAAAAGTAGTATTTTATAGTCTTCCATGGAGCAGGTTTTCTGTTTTTTCTGCGTTACCCCTTTTTAAAATTTCTTGTATAAGTATTATTTTGTTATTTCAAATTAGTATTTTATAGTTTTCATGGAGAAGGCTTTCTGTTTTTACCAATATTATTCTGTGTTATTACCCCTTTTTAAAATTTCTCGCATACACAGGATAAGAATTTTTCATTTTAAAATAGCATCTTATAGTCTTTCATAGAATAGGTATTCTGTTTTTAAAAATAATATTCTGTGATACCCCTTTTTAAAATTTCTTGCATAAGTATTATTTTTTATTTCAAATTAGTTTTTTATAGTTTTTCATGGAGAAGGCTTTCTGTTTTCACCAATATTATTCTGTGTTACCCCTTTTTAAAATTTCTCGCATACACTGGATAAGAATTTTTCATTTTAAAATAGCATCTTATAGTCTTCCAGAGAGTAGGTATTCTGTTTTTACCAATAATATTCTGTGTTACCCCTTTGCAAAATTTCTCGCATATATAGAATTTTCATTTCAAAGTAGTATTTTATCGTCTTTAATGTACCAGGCTTTCCATTTTCACCAACGTTATTCTGTGTGAATCCTTCTTTAAAACTTTCTCGCATACATAGAATAAAAATTTTCTACTTAAAATTAGTATTTTATAGTCTTTCATGAAGCTGCGTTATCCCTATTTAAAATTTTCTCACATACATATAACAAGAATTTTTTTATTTAAAAGCAATCTTTCATGGGGCAGGTTTTCTGTTTTTATCAATATCATTCTGTATTATACCTTTTTAAAATTTTCTCGCATACAAAGAGTATTGTAATCGCTAAAAAATTCGATTTCGAGACTTTGATAATTCTCCACGTGTTAGGTTATGGTTCGTAAAAAGCATATTTAAATACCCTTATTTAATTTGATTTATTTCAATTTTTCAAAGACGGTACTTTGTAATCGACTTTTCACTCAGTTTCTGGTGTGTTGGAGTTCTGAAATTGTTTATATTTGCGTGTTCCCGTGTATTATTATGTTATATTAATATTTTCAGAACTAATTGATTAATTAAATTTGGATTCCATGCTAGTGAAAATTATGGTTATAATAATTATTAATTGTTTTTTAGTTGAATTCTTACATTTGCATATTTTTCTCTTCTTTCTTTTTCCTTTTTTATTCATTCATTTTTATTTTGTTTTATTATTAATATTATTTTATGTATTTATTTTATTTTATTATTAATATT
>BGPR01002794.1:90534-110992 GCA_013235015.1 Araneus ventricosus | reverse complement strand
TTTTATTTATTTATTTTATTATTAATATTATTTTATTTATTTATTTTATTATTAATATTATTTTATTTATTTATTTATATTTTATTTCATTATTAATATTATTTTATTTATATGTTTTTGTTTTATTTTATTTTATTTTATTATGTATATTATTTTATTTATTTATTTATATTTTATTTCATTATTAATATTATTTTATTTATATGTTTTTGTTTTATTTTATTTTATTTTATTATGTATATTATTTTATTTATTTATTTTTATCGTTATTTTTATTATATTTATATCCTATATGTCTTTGATTTTATTGATTGTTAAATTTCTTATATTTATTTGTTATTTTTGGTTTTTATATTTTCATCTATAATTCCGCATGCTTTGTTAGGCAGAACGGAATTCCCATTTATACTAGAGGAAATAGAATAAATTTCTGATTTTTAGTATACTGATAAACGTTTGTTTTAAAAAATTGTTTTTATTTCATTTATTCCTATTAGTCTGTCACAAAATGCTATAAACTAGAGGGGTGAAATCTGATATGGGCTCCTAACATCAAAATCGTACGTTTTTATGAAATTTTAACGAATTCCGTCTACGGGAAGTTCTTCTCTCTCTCCATCAGTGTGTGCATGAAGATAACTCATTAATGCAACGATTCGACACATTAATTTTCGCATATTTTCCCTTAGAATTGCTTATCAGTATCAATTTTTTTATCTGTTACGTCAAAGATTTGACGTTCTATCTTTTTGTCTATCCGTATTTATATAAAATATTGTACAGGATGTATAAAAAAATGTGGCCGAAGCTTAAGGGTAGATGAGGCATACGATAAGTATCCGCAATCCCATAGGAACATGGGTGCGCAAACGCCATCTGAAGCCAGCAGATGGCATTTGCAGACGTTTTTTAAAATTTGCACATTTTTTTCGAATAGGGCAGACTGGGGCTAGTTGGGCCGTTTTTTCTTCTAAGAATTTTTTAAAAATTACAATTCAACATTTTTAATTTTTTATGCAAACACTATCAGTGTACCTTCAGGAAGAATTCACCTTAATAACATTTGAAAATATTAACGATTAATATTAATTTAAAAGCTTAAACTGATACCAAGTCGCTTGGCCCAACCTGCCCCGACTACGGGGTAAGTTGGGCCGCATCACTTATTTAATATTCTGGTAAGGTAGAATTGAAGAAACATAAAAAAAATCTTACCACATTTTACTTTTCCTTTCCTGCAAGCGATAACAGAAGATATCCTAAAGGAAAATCTCTTTCATTCACCATTCCTTGATGAAGCCATAAAAATATAAAATTGTAAAATTATGTGAAGCAAAAAACCAAGAGATTGAAACTACAAAATTAATAAGTTTTATGTTGAAAACAAATTAAATGACTTCATTGTCACAATTTTCATCATTACAGCTTCATTTCTAAAACAGCATCTTTCATTGCTTAAGAAGAAGCATTCCTTCTATCCAATTTTCTAACATAATGGCGAACCATCTTAGCAGGTAGCCCAGCAAGAGGAACAAAGTAGCATGTTGTGATTATCGCAAAAAATTCTTCCATATTATTATATTTAAGGCAGATAAATAATAATAATAATATTATAATAACAAAAATTATAATATTAATTTAAAGACTAATATAAATAATATTAATTCAAAAAATAATATAAATAATAATATTAATTTAAATAATACAGTTAGGTTTGGCCATCATCAATACTTTCTTCCTTTCAATATAGAAGAAATTAAAAAAGAATAATTATACATGAAATTGAGAGAACGGTTACATAAATGAATTGATTTCGAGACTTCATTCGTTACAATTAGGATTTGGAGATACTACGTGGCACGTTCGCTCGCCATTTCCACAGGATCAACATTCTACGGGGCAAGTTGAGCAGCCGGCCGAACGTGATGCGAAGTGGTCCAACTTAACCCATGTCGCCATTTTTGTTTCCGATGGGTGTACGAATTTACTTCGAAAGTATTTAATTAAACAAATATGTCCTACAGTTACTATGAACAGTTATCTTTCAGAATATTATTTGTAAAAATGGAAATTGTAATATAAAAACATGGAAAAAGAAGATTATTTATAAGGAAGGAAAGTTACTCACCTTGGCAAAAATTTGAAAATTCCAGCTAATTCGTTAGTAGACGCTGCTATTCCAATTACCTTTACGGGAAAGAAGGGAGGGGGGATGACACATACTTGGCTGGAGTAATAGTGCTATCTATCGGAAAATATTTAAAATAATCCGACTGACCCAACGTGCCCCTATGCCCAACTAGCCCCGGTCTACCCTATCTCCTCGAACTTCGACCGTATGATAATAGGTTTTAACTCACAATTCACATTAAAGAGTCTGTCAAGAGGGCATTTAGGGAACCGACCAAAAATTAATGATGTCTAAAAGGGATTTTGGCTCATCACGCTTCACAGAAAGCTGATAATGGTTTGAAACTTTCATCAATTCTTTTTTGTGATATGCGCAATATTTGCACGCATTTCCGTAAAAATAGCGCGAATATTCGGGAAGATATAAAAGTTTTCTTAAAAAATCCGAAATTTTCTCGAATGTTTTTTTCTTATAACATGCAGAGTTTTCAACCAAATTATACGAAACTTACGAAGTTCGTCACAATATATTAGAGATGCATTGCATTGAAATTTGAAGTAAATACGGTGAATAGTAAATGGAATATGAGTATTTGTAGTTTGTAATTTTTAACTACGCATGGGCGAAACGGAAGTGATTTTCTTTTTCATAACTTTAAAGACAGATATATAGGGCAACTTATATAAAAATTTCAGTTAAATACCGTTAAGATTCAGAAAGACTTAAGCAATTTGGTCAGCGCTGTATTATTTCAAATTCCATGTGCTGCCTCCAGATGACGTTTGCGCACCCACGTTCCTATGTGATTGTGGATGCATGTTGTAAGCCTGACACACCCTTAAAGTTTGGCCACGGTTTTTGAAACACCCTGTATATCTATAATAAATTATCAAAATTGTAGATATATAATTACAAATTTGGTCCCACTTGGTCAAAAGCAAAATATCCAAAATGCATACTCCATTCGACGGAGCTAGATACAAAATACACTGTATTGTATAAGTATGCAATAAAGTGGAAGGGAGAAACTCCTGCTGGTTTTTAATGGGAAAAAATTGTGCCTTCTTTGAAAGGTGTCCTGTATTTTCATCTCTCTAGTTGTAAGGCCTCTAAGGTAAGATCCCAGCTTCGGAGCCGGAGGTTCCAGGTTCGAAATCCGCTTCCACTGAAGATCCGCAGTGTGGGATTCGTCTACGCTAAATCCGACGTCCTTGGCCAAACGTCCTTCCGCTGTTGTGACGCAGAAGTCTTGAGGGGTTGCTGGCTCAGGTGTTGTCCTCGTCATCTGACCGCAGTTCAAAATTACGAAGTCCGTCCCAAAATAGCCTTCGTGTTGCTTGAAACACGGGACATTCATATAACAAAACTAAGCTTCTTTTTTCTTTAGAGTGTGCCAAGCTGCAGGTTGATGAGCCATATTTTGAACTGTTTACAAATTTTAAAATATTTTAATTCTTAAATGCGATCGTATAATGGATTTCCTTTTTCTGATATTATGGAACAAAAATTGATCATTTTATGTAACAATCTTATTAAATTATCACCGTTTGTTATCATTTGGGAATCGTATTTCGAATGCTTGAGGAAGAACAGAATAAGTGAAATGTATTTTCTACGAAAAACAATCATACTTGTTCATCATTAATTCAAATAGACAATCTTCAATTTTTTTTTCTATAATATAGAGAAAATGAATGGTTTCCAGTTTCAAATGTTTTAGCCTGCGTTGAAAGTATTTAACTTTATTTTTATAAATAATTATTTTTTCATTGTTCTTTGCATACTTCCCCACTACCTGTCTTGAGTAATGCTACATTTATCTGTAAATTGAATCAATAGTTTAAAGAAGAGAACAAGCGACAACAAATCCAAGCGCACACAAAGAGAAAATGTGTGTTATCATATAGGCGCCCATTGTTAGCTGTGAAAAAGGAACGAAAATCTCTAAGTAAACAACTGATGTAAAGAATCTTATTCAAAAATTTGGTTAAAAACAATAAATAAAGAAACATGCAAGTTTTTATTTACTTCCCAGAGAAAAACAGTTTTTGGAATCGTCCCCTTCTTCAAGCTGCTGATTCGATTCATAAAACATGAAATTCAATTATAGCATTAGAAAATGATAAAAAACAAGTAATATAAAAACATTTAAAGTCAATTCCTACTTAGGTCAACAAAGAAAAATTTTAAAAAAAATTGAAAAAACTGTATTAACATCAAGTGTCATCCACTACAAGTTTTAAAAAATGTATTTGAACTTGACTGGATGAATAAAAAGTGTTTTATTAACGATTGAAAATTTGAACAAGATATATAAATGAATGTATATAGGGAGAGTGTGAACTAATAGTAGGAATTGAAAAACAGTGCATTTTCGATATGATTACTTTTTGAAAAGATTTTAACATAAATTACTTTGCACTTGACAATTCAGGAAATGCTTCGTTTGCTGTAAATTCGATTAATTTTTTTAAATGTATATGTCACCGTTAAAGTGTATATAATCTACTCTATTAAAATTTGAAGGTAAACAAACGTATGTATGTATGTATGTCCTCCTATCTTCTCACGAACCGCCGAACGGAGACGCGCGCGGAAAGTACCAAAAGATGGGGAATAATCCAAGGAATCCATTTCGGCCATTTAAATTCCGAAATTACAATTAGTAAAAGAGATATTAATTAAAAACTAATTTACAACAATACTTTTCATTGTTTCGGATACTTTATAACAATACTTTTCATTGTTACAGCGCAATTCAAAATTTATTTTATTGTTGAAGTCGTTTACTTTAAAGAACATTGTTACAAAAACAATAAAAAAGTGACGCTGACAGAAATAAAAAAAAATGTATTGTTGAAAGTGTATAAATTCTTTTTTTTATCCCGTGATATAACGTCCAACAAAATCATTTTAACGAAATTAAAAGGGGTGTTTTGTTTCTGTAAAGTTATGTGCCGAAAGATGTAGATTAGTTATGTTAGTGATTTTAATCATTATTCATTGATTTGATCAAGTTTAAATATTTGTAGAAGCTTCTATTTTAAGCTGATATTTGGAAGTTACTATTTTTGCTTTGTTCAATTCTCGCTTTTTCCGCCTAAAAGAAAAAGAGGAATTACAGGAGATGTTGCCAGTAGACGGGAGGCAATTAGAAAACGTGAAAGGAGAGTTGTTGAAACTGAAGAAGAAAGACGCCGCCGATTGTCAACTATGGCACAACGTGGCCAGGACAGAAGAGCGGAAGAAACAGAAGAACAAAGAAATAGCCGATTGTCAGACATGGCACAACGTGGGCAGGAGAGAAGAGCCGAGGAAACAGAAGAACAAAGAAATAGACGATTGGCAGTAATGGGACAACGTAGCCAGCAGAGAAGAGCCGAAGAAACAGAAGAACAAAGAAAAGAGAATACGTTTTGGGGGGAACGTAACGTTTACGTTAGCGACAATATATGTAAAAAAAATAAATCGGAGAAGGCCTATGAAAATTAGTAATAAAAAGACTAGATTTGAAAGAATATTTACATTTCTTGGAGAAAGTAAGTGACAATATTTGTTGGAAAAAAAATGGAGCCGGGAAAATGAAAAAAAATATGGATCCGAAGGCCTCACGTGATCTCACTTCTCTCCGCCCAGGAATATCCCATTATTCAAGATTGCCCGTGCAACGCCGGGTCAAGCAGCTAGTCTATCCTATTAAAATTCGAAGGTAAACAAACGTATGTATGTATGTCCTTCTATCTTCTCACGAACCGCCGAACGGAGAAGCGCGCGGAAAGTACCAAAAGATGGGGAATAATTCAAGGAATCCATTTCGGCCATTTAAATATCGAAATTTTAATTAGTGAAAAAAATATTAATTAAAAACTAATTTACAACAATACTTTTCATTGTTTCGGATACTTTATAACAATACTTTTCATTGTTACAGCGCAATTCAAAATTTATTTTATTGTTGAAGCCGTTTACTTTAAAGAACATTGTTACAACAACAATAAAAAAGTGACGCTGACAGAAATAAAAAAAAATGTATTGTTGCAATACGGAAACCTGAACAATGCAACAAGTCAATGTGGATAGAATTTTGTGTGGGTTTTGGTAATTGATATAAAGAAACAGGGAAAATTAAATCGCTTATATAGGGTTTTTACTAAAACTATTGTTTTCTATGAGGTTTCATTTTTAGATTTCATGTACTCAGTGCATCTTGCTTCATGTGCATATAAACTGGAGGCGGGCATATGAAAAAATACGGATTCCGATCAACGCTGGGTTATCTCATTCCTTCCGTACTAAAGTCAGATAAAAAATTATTCCGGAATCGTAATTTTACAAAATAAAGATTATTTTTGCGATTTTTTAAAAGTATATTTTGAAGTCTTTACGCTGACGGAATGATTAAACAGCTCTTTTCTCATTATTTATTTAGGAGTGAATGTTCGACATGTGTCACATGACCTCACTTTTTCTCTCCGTCAAGGAATGACGCATTATTCGACATAGCCCGTGCAACGCCGGGTCACGTAGCTAGTATGTATATAAAGTGTTAATGTGTATATAAAGTGTTCCATAGAATAACTGATTAAGTCAGTTAAAGTGTAAAATAGTTTCATACTTTAACTAATTATTCTATGAAATATCTAGGCATTATATAGAATAACTAATGATAGACCGTTAAAGTGTAAGATAACCAATTTGACATTAAAACAAGTCCGTTTTCTTTATAAATTACACACTGACACACTGATTTTGCAAATCAGCCATAACCGGATCAAGTATAAAGCCACTATAATATTTTTACAAAAGAGTAATGTTGCTTTCTTGCCATATTAGTCTTATGGTTGGGAAGAGAGATTTACAGGAATGCGTATCGGATGGAAGTCAATGACACCCGACTTAGGCGACGAACTTGGACACAATTTTGGCGACTTTGGAGACAAATTGAAGGTTCCAGAAAATACAGGAATTGTTTCGCTATCTCTATTAGGAGCGAAGTTATGGTAAAATTCCACTATAAACGCAGATTCCTTACATTCAATGAGCTAACAAAGTCTCCATCCATCCCAAGTTCCGTCTCCCGCTGCTAAAGAAGCAGTAAGATGTTTTTTAAAGTGAAAAATTTGCCCTGTCCTCACTTTACATGCCGCAATCATCGCGAACACAACATTCCCTGCTTCATGTGAGTATTTAAAAAACGTAGATTCCTTACATTCAATGAGCTAGCGAAGCTACTAGGTTCCGGCTCCCGCTACTAGCGAAGCCGTGGGATACATCTAAAAAATAAAAAAATCCCGGTGCCCACTTCATATGCGGAAAACACAAATAAAAAATTTGACTAACAAGCAGACTGAATCTTGTCGGTTATTTCACACTTTAACAATGCGTGGACCGTTATTCTACAGAATAACTAGTTAAAGTTTAAAATAAAAGTTTGTTTTATACTTTAACTGACTTGATCATTTATTCTATAGAATAACAAGGTATTCTGTAGAATAACGGATTTCATACTTTTACGGTAACATATATATATATTTCAAGAGATCTGTAGTGAATAACATATTGATAAGTATTGTTACAAAAATCGTTCTGTGAGTGTATGGTGTAGAATGTCCAACACGCAGGATAATGGAGAATGAAGGTTTATTCACAAATATGCAGGAAAACAGGTAGCACAGGTAACAGGAAACAATAGATCTTGCACAGATTAGCGATGTGAACAGACAGCAATTCACAGGTAATAAGAACAGTTCAGCACTTTGATATTTATCAACACAAACAGTCAGCAAATCACTAATAATGACAATAAAAGAACTTTCAATAGCACTTAGCTCACTAGCTTCCTAGCTCGCATTGCAGATGAAACTCTAAAGTCGTTCCAGTGGATCAATACTTCTCTCTATGATCCAAATACGGTCCTTATATACGCTCTCCGACAGGCCGTCACGTCACGTTGAGTTTTCTAGTATATTCAAGCGTATTTCCTTTCCTAATAGAGATATCGAGAAAAGGGTCGCATTTTCTGGAATCATCGATTTATCGCCAAAGTTAGGGGTCCCGGAATGGCCGCTGCCCGTCGCTCCATGCTTACCCATGTAAAACTCCCTTCCCTACTATAAGACTAGCGAGGCAGGAAAGCGGCATTGCATCTTTGTAACAGTATTGCTGTTCTACGGCAGATTTGATGGGAAAACTTTATTCTGCTAGGTTAATGAAGGAATTAAATAATTTATGGAATTTTCCCTGCATGAGATTAAGAGAAGATAAATAAGAAAATACATTAAATTGTATTGTTTGTATCAAAGAGTTGTTTTTATACAACGCAAGAGACATTAATTTCCCTCTCTTTCCTGGGATCAAATACAATATGAAAGCCCTCAAAAATGATTTAGCTTAGTTTTGTTATATTAACACCACACTTTGAAGCAACGTGAGGGTATTTTGGGTCAGATGAAGAGGATGAAGATTTTGAACAAAGGTCAGATGAAGAGGATGACATCTGAGCCGGTATTCCCCTCTCCAAACTTCGGCACCACCAGGGCAGGAAGACTTTCGAACCTCCAGGTAAGATTTAACGCGCATCAGCCCCCAATATGCAGTAAATCTTTGATAGATCCGAGAAATCTGCTGTCCCTAAGTCGAGTTGATTTGTGGTTTTTTTTTTGTACCCATGGTCGAGATTTAGTAGTAACCTACCTTTGTCGACTTACGTCTCTAGATAAGACCTCGACTTCGTGGCCGGAGGGTTCCAGGTTCCAAACCCGATTCCCCTGAAGATCCATCGCGTATGGGGCCTATTGCACGTCAAATCATATGTAGTGGCCAAACGTCCTCCTGTTGGTGTGGTACGGAAGTTTGGAGAGAGGGTGAAAGCGGTGTCGTCCTCGTCATCTAACCGTGGTTCAAAATTATGAAGACCGTCCCAAAAGTAGCCCTCGTGTTGCTTCAAAAAGGGACGTTAATATAAACTAAACTAAAATTCCGATGTCTCTTCCACTTCATGTCCGTTACAGTGTTTAAATAACCAAACGGTTTTATTCGCAAGGGCATGAAGTGGTGTTCTCTTCTGTCCCTATGTCGAGGCCACATTATCAGGCCATCGCGGTCCCTTCAAAAGTAGAGTGAATAATATTTATTGTGTTTCGATGTTTCTTGTAAAGTGAAATATCATATATGGGATATTTTAACACTTGTGCACTGCATTGTTCGATGTAAGCAAGAAATTTAAATATATTTTGGACGTAGAAATAAGCATATTCTTTGTTTCAAATGGAGGAAATGAAATTTAAATCGGTTAGAACAGCGAAATTCATGTAAAATGTGTTTCCATTATGCTTATGAAAAATGCATGGAAATGAAACACTGCGTTCATTTTCTTCTCTTTACTCTTTTCTTCACATATTCAAGAATTAGAAATATGAGGGCCTCATTTTCGATCAAATTCAGGAAGGAATTTAATATGTTTTCAACTGCTTCCATCCAGGCTGATTCAAATAATTTTCTTTGCATGCCTTCTGTATGGCGGAACGGCCACTCGAATGATACTAAAGATTTGTTTTTATGATTAGTTTAGTTCGCAAATTAATGAGAAGCTATCTGAATTACTTTCAAGCAAACGGCTCAGTGCTTTGTTATAAAAAGTTAATTTTTTCCACAAATAGCGATATTCAGCTACAATCCGCTTATATTTCCTGAGTTATTCAGTCCCAATGATTTGAATAGTCTAAGTTAGGAATCAAACTATTTTTCGTCCAGTCTGGGCGATTTTAAGGCAACTACAAAGAAAATTCGCCTAACTTTGTCTTTAAATTATTTTAATAAAATTATTATAAAAATTGAAAATCGTATCCAAGCAAGTTTCATCTCTGAGGATATAATATTATATTTTGCTGCCTAACCCAATTGTTTGCCGAGTACTGCATTTTCGTAACATTAATTTAAGGATATTTTTAAATATAAATTTTGCAAACTCTGTGTAAACAAGCAGTGCGTATTTTAAAGAAAGACTTTAAATGTTGCTAAAAATTTTATGAACGAATTTATTTCAATCCTTTCGCACTTAAATATGCAGACAAAATTTATCATTGAGCAAAATAAAAGGAGTTTCTTCAAATCATGATTGAGAGAAATCTCGATATTAAAAGGAGTTGCTGTAAAAATTGTAGTAGCCAAATTGTAATTATTTGGAATAAATACTCTGTCCCACTTCCGCAAAATTCTTTGATCACTTCCATGCAATTCGATATTGAATTGTACTACTTTAAGGCAGTATTGTGTTTTCGCAGCATTTTATAACTATAAAGAAAATGAAACATTTTTCTTTAAAAATGGTTTTAATTCCTTATTTACTCAATGTACAGGGTTCCCACTTATATCCGTTACACCCTCCCTTAACTTCTAAACAGTGACAGCTTAGGCCATAAAGTTGGTGTCTAGCTATAATAAAAAAGGCTATGCGCTACTCGATTAGACAACCTACAACGCCATCTATCGGCAAATTTTGAAATTAGCAGTCCTATCTCGTTAACGGTGAAAGATATGAGAAAAAGGTCGATTAGAAAGTTGTAGAGCACTCTCGATTTAGTACGAAAAGATACTTTGCGCACATTAATACTCAAAACAGAATGCAAAAAATGAACATTTGTTTGGTCACGCTTTCGAAAATTGTCATGTCATAAAGAGTGGAAGAAAGAAACTGAGACACGTCCCTGTCATCTGGATCATTTATTTATATTGCTCAAAATGCTCTCCGTTAGCCACTATACACATTTGCACTCTGGACTGTATTTCTCGCTTCGCTCGCGTTTCACGACGCCATAATGATGAAAATCACAATCAAACAAATGTTCACTTTTTACCTTCTGTTTTGAGTATTAATATGCGCAAAGTATCTTTTCGTACTAAACGGAGAGTGCTCTACAACTGTCTAATTGACTTTTTTCTCGTATCTTTCACCGTTTATGAGATAGGACAGCTAATTCCAAAATTTGCCGATAGATGGTGTTGTAAGTTGTCTCATCAAGTAGCGCATAGCCGTACTGCTATACCTCGACACCAACTTTATGGCCTAAGCTGTCACCGTTTAGAAGTTAAGGGGGTGTAACGGATATAAGTGGGAACCCTGTACCCTAGTAGCACAAAGATATTGTATAATATTGAACAATATTCGCAATATTGTATAATATTGTACAATATCATATAATATTATATAATATCGAACAATATTGTACAATATCATATAATATTATATAATATCGAACAATATTGTACAATATCATATAATATTATATAATATCGAACAATATTGTACAATATCGGACAAAATGTTGTGCTACATGGGTATAACATAAAAAATAAATTTGTCCACTTTCAATAGTTTTAAGAGCATCCGCCATATAATGGGTTAATTTAGAATATCGTTAGGACTATTAGTCTTTCGTTAAAATGTTTAATTGGTGACATCTAAATATAAACGCTTGTTCTCTAGCTGCAACCGCGTGCCGTATTTTTTTTTAAATTTATTCCCGAAGCTTCATTTGCATCGCTGCAGAATAAGTTGCCTACTTTACGGCCCAAATATGTAATAGAATTGAAATGATACCGGTCCAATCTAGGCGTCGGTCGCAATTCGTCAATTCTCCCCTATATTTATCGGCGAACACTCTAAAGGTATATTGCTAATATATCAAGTCTCATCCCAAACAGAATTTCCCAGGTCCTGCCCTGCCCTTGTTAGTCGAATCAGTTTTCCTAATTATTCAAAGGGAGTTTTTAAAAGTTTATTTCTAAATAGCCGCCTTCGGTGACCAGCTTGTTCGCCGGGAATATAATTTCAACTGAATCTCTTACGTATAAATTGATATTCATGGTTCGCTTAACAAAGTAATTTAAAATTTAAAATTTTGATAGATATTTAACCCATGTTCTTTCAATAGCCTTGCACCTATTCTGTTCGTTGTCTGCATAAACATCCCTAATGGAGTCCTCTAACTGTCTGTGTCATGCAGCATACAATTGGCCGTTGTCGGCATCAACTTCACTCTCTTATTCCTCTCGAAAAATATGCATTTGATTTTAACTTTAAAATGTCGCAGCACATTTTACGTCCAGCAGCATATTAGCTGTATGAAATTATGCTAATAAAAACATATCATTAAACATTAAGATATTACCTTAGTTTTCAACAATGAAAAAGAAACATGGAAATAAATAATTATTTAAACAATGAAAACGATTTGAATTGCGCTGCAACAGTGAAAAGTACTTTTGTAAATTATACTAAAAATATTTTTAAAAGATTATTAAAATTAAAGAAAACTTTTACAGCAACTTAATTGATATCATTGAAAACATAATTTTTTGCGCTTTCAGATGGTGTCAATATGATTTTTGTGCTGTAATATTTTGGAGCGTTATTAGGGAAAAACGCCGAAATTTTGCTTAATTTTTAATTAATTAAAATTTCAAAATATTTGCTCCTAGGTGCACGTTCCCACCCACCAAAGTATGTCTGTGCCAAATTTCGTAGCTCTAAGTTCAGCGATCTGCCTTGTCAAACGCCAACACACACAGACACACAAACATACACACGCAAACACACACAAACACACAAACACACACAAACACACACACACACACAAACACACACACACACAAACACACACACACACACATACACATTCTCCTTTATTATTAGTAGAGATTTCTCGAATTCAAAACATACAAAGAGAAAGTATTTCAATCGCTAAAAAGTTCTACCTCGATATTTTGAAAAACCTCCAAGTTTTAGGCCTCTACGAGACCGGCTGTCTGTCTGTCATCCACTGAACACGATAACTCGAAAAGGGAGAGAATTAGGCGAAATGAATTTAGTAAGTTCTTTTTGCACCAAATTGTATTTCTGTATCGTCATCAATGGGTAGAAGATTCTGCCTTTTGTCTGCCCGTTCATATGGGAATACGATTGTTCAAAACGCAATATTGTCACGAAGATGCAAAGAGCTACAAAGTATGATTAATATTAAAGTATATTTATTAAAGTAAAGCAACTGCTAATACAGATGTCCCCATCCTGTGGTACGCATACCCCTGCGGGTACGCTAAGCACTAATTGGGGTACGCGAAATCAAAGTTGGTAATGGCGGAAATGAGAATATAAAACATAAGGAATTTAAAAAAGTTGCAGAATTTTGTTCCCACAAGTTAATACTTGCTTTACCACTTGAATACTTTAATAACTATACCACTTAACAGTTGATTATTACAGAGTTTAAGTTTTAGCGAGCCTTATAAGTTAATGCGAAACTATTACAATACTGATTTAATTTGTTTTGGCGTTGAACTAATACTATTGTAAAAGTGCAATAAAATGTAAAATAACAAATAAGTCCATCAAATGTTATTAATTCGAGTCATTTGACTCTTAAGCTAACCTAAGCCCTTAGCATAATTGGTAAAATATTCTTTGGTTGGTGAAGGGGGGATATGACAGTAGAGGGTACGCGGAATTATAAAGATTAACAAGGGGTACACTAGGGAATAAAGTTTGGGAACCATAAGAGAACTGAAAACTTGCCCAAAACTTGTGGGACTCAGGATTCATACATATACGGATTATTCGAGAATCATTCAACCAGAATGTTAAAGAAAGAACTAGAATTGTTCAGAATATAAATAAATGATAACTAACATTTTGTCGCTTAGCAAGCAACACCATCTATATCAATTTTTTGAAATTCCTCTGAGGAAGAAAATACTCAATTATTCGCAACCAATAATGCATATTTTTAAATTTTCTTCACATCCGGTTGGAACATGAGGTCTCATGTTAATTTCTCTCATCTTTTTATCTCTTTTATTTATTTAATTATTTTTAATTTATCTCTTTCTTCTCATCTCATCAGATGTTACAGAAATATCCGTTATTGATCGCGAATAATTTAGTATTCTCTTCCTCTGTGAAATTTCAAAAAATTGAGATAGTTGGTGTTGCTTGCTAAGCGACGATTTTGAACTAAAATACCAGTCGTTGGATAAAAGGACCGTGGCTTGGACTCTATCCACGGGTTTGCAGTTTAGCGCGCTGCCAACTGAACCATGGCGATTGCTGGCTTGAATGCTTTCTGCGGCAATGTGCTAAGTAAATGAAATTTGGTATGTGGTCTCGTAACAAAAATTGTAGATTTATGTCAAATTTTGGGCCAAATCATTTGATGGGAATAGTCCAAAATGCATACTCTATTCCCTTCGCTATTCTGCGAAGTTAAACGCGCCATGGAGTTAAGAATACAAAGAAGTCGAGGTGAAAACACAGATGCCGGGCTTTTTAATACCTTAACTTTCTTCTATACGCTCGGATTCTATTCCTAACAGCACGTTCTGGGAAAGAAATAATTTCTTTAAATATCAGCACCAGACTTCTCATTTCAGGGGTACTCTGGCCTTGTTACAGAGTTCCGGCTTCGAAAATCGGATTCGAAACCTATTCTACCTGGCATCTACAGTGTCTTCTAGGCCTCGGGCAAGTCAAATACGTCGTTATGGGTTAAAGATTTCGAGTCGAATTTCTGGAGCTTGTGATGCCCCTGAAGGTGTCGTAAATTTCTAAGGCCTTTCAAAATAACTATTTTGCGCCTTGAAAACTCGAAGCTAGTCTGAGAATATTACTAGCTCTTATGCTTTCAGGAATTCATTCATTGTTGCAGTTCTATAATGTGTTGTACGGAAGATGTGGAGTAGCATATCACAATAAGACAAAATGTTTCTCTTCTGATAATGTAAGATATAACCTGTGACAGTTTCTTGGTTCTTACTCTTTACCTGTATTTATCGTTATTTAAAAATGATTTTTTTCCTTAAATGAAAATAACTGTTCCAATGAACGAAAACCAATTTCGTTAATATTTGCTCATTCAAAGCTTACCAATATAAAATTTTAGTATTTAGTTGTTTCTTTAGGCTATTTGTATGCATGTTAGATCTGACGTGGGTCGAACGTCCTCCCGCTGGTGCGGTTTGGAAGTTCGGAAGTCCAGCTCATGTGTCTTCCTCGTCATCCGACCGCGGTTCAAAATTGCGAGGTCCGTTCCAAAATAGTCCTCGTGTTGCTTCAAAACGGGTCGTTAATATAACTAAACTAAGCTTAGGATATTTATGTATCCATTTTTAAAACATACCGATGACTTTAGTTTTATTTTGATGTTATAATGTGAATATGTAATATTTGTTATAGAGTCTTTGCACATTAATTTTTGAAGAGATATAAATTAAATCTGTTCTTGTTCCAGAATTTTAGATAATTTACAAGAAAAAAATTCTTTCAAAACTTGTGGGAGGTTCAGAATTTATTAATAAACACCTTATGAATGATTTGTTATAATTTAGATAATTAACTAGTTTAGAAACTTACTAATCATTCATTTTTAAAGCTAAAGTCTGAATACTTTATTATTTTAAAAAACTTCTATTTTCCGGAAAACGATACAAATGTTCATATTGAACCAATTCCTACAAAATATTTCATTGCACATTTGAATTATAGTTTTAAAATATGCTTAGAATCCTGGAAAAAGACATAAAAACTCTCACTAACAAGATTTTATCATAAATTTTCATAATTTTATAAATTCCATCCTCGTCTGTTTTGTATCCTACTACATATTCTCATCAAACGTCTGCATTAAATAATGGAAAACGACTGTTAGAAGGTATTATAATAAAAGTTCAGATGTAAATATATCATAATCTGAAAACTAAATCATTAATTTGGTGATATAAATAATATTAGCAATATTATAACAAAATCTTCTATTAATAGTTTTAAAATATCGTTAATAACATTAAAATCGTTAATTTCCGTCAAAGAATTAAGAATAACTTCTAAACTATTTAATCATATCTCTTTATAGAAAAATAAAAAATCAGAAAAAATAATCGACAAGAACAAAGATTTTGGGCAATTTTTTGAAAATTATTGCTGGATTTCAAATTGCATTATTGCTACTTATATTTCCTGAGTTATTCAGTCCCAATATTTTAATAATCTAATTCAGGAATCAAACTATTTTTGATGAATCTCACGACGACAAAGGCAACTACAGAAAATTCGCCTAACTTTATTTTAAATTTTAATAAATTATTATAAATAAAATCATATCAAACAAGTTTCATCTTTGAGGCTATATTATTATATTTTTGCTTAACCCAATTGCTTGCCGGTACTGCATTTTCGTAACATTAATTTAAGGATATTTTTAAATCTAAATTTTGAAAACTCTTTGTAAACAAAGCAGTGCATATTTTAATGACTTTAAATTTTCTCAAAAAATTTTATGAACAGATAACATGACAGAACTCTTAATATATAACGTAAAAAATCATTAAGCAAAATAAAAATGGTTCCTTCAAATCATATAGTTAAGAGAATCTCGATGATTAAAAGAAGTGCTGTAAAATGTAGTAGTCAAATATTGTATTTGAATAAATCTCTGTCTACTGCTGGAAAATTCTTTGAACAATTCCTACAAATTCGATATTAAATTGTACTACTTTAAGGCAGTTTTGTGCTCTGCAATCTTATAACTCTAAAAAATCAAAAGATTTTTCTTTGAAAATGGTTTAATTCTTTATTTATTCAATATATAACATAAAAAATAAATTTTCCACTTTCAATAGTTTTAAGTGCATCCGCCAGATAACGGTTAATTTAGGACTATTGTCTTTTGTAAAATATTTAATTGACATCTAAATATAAACGCTTGCTCTCTAGCTGCAACCGCGTGCCGTATTATTTAAAAAATTATTCCATAAGCCTCATTTGCCAAATCGCAGAATAAGTTGCCTACCACGGCCAAATATGTAATAAGAATGTGAATGATATCAGTCCAAACTAGGCGCGTCAGTCGGTCGAAATTCGTCAACTCCCTATATTAATGGGTGAACACTCTAAGGTATACGCTAATATATCAAGTCTTATCCAAACCGAATTTAGGTGTGCCGATCGAATAAGTTTTCTAATTATTCAAAGAGGTTTTGAAAAGTTAATTCTAACTAGCCGCCTTTGGCTATTTAAGCATTCGCCGGAATATAATTTCAACTGAATCTCTTATGTATAAATTGATATTCATGGTTTCTTTTAGCAAAATAATTTAAATTTAAAATTTTGATGAATATTTAACCCATGCTCTTTCAATAGCCTTACACCTATTCTGTTTCGTTGTCTGATGACGTCCCCTAATGGAGTCCCTCTAACTGTCTGTCATGCATACAATCATACAATTTTGCGGCATCAATCACTCTCTTATTCCTCTCCAAAATATCATTTGATTTTTTAACTTTAAAATGTCGAGGCACATTTTATGTCACAGACATATTAACTGTTGAAATATTGCTGATTAAAACATATCGAGAACATCAAAGATATTACCTTAGTTTTCAACAATGAAAAAGAAACATGGAAATAAATATCTATTTAAACAATGAAAACTATTTAGTTGCGTTAGCAACAGTGAAAATATTGTTGTAAATTAGGCTAAAAATATTTTTAAACGGTTATGTAAAATTAAAAGAAACTTTTACAGCACTAATTGATATCATTGAAAGATAATTTTTTGAGCTTTCAGATGGTGTCATTGATTTTTTGTGCTGTAATATTTTGGAAAGGTTATTAGGGAAAAACGCCAAGAAATTTTGTTTTAATTTTAATTAACTAAAATTACAATTAAAATTTCAAAATTGTCCGGTGCGCACATTTCACCCTCAAAGTATGTTTGTGCCAAACTTCGTAGCTCTAAGTCCAACGATCTGCTTTGTCAAGGCCAACACATGAACATACACACAGACACACACACAAACACACACACACTAGCACAACAACACAGGAACACACACATTCTCTTTATTATTAGAAGAGATTTCTCTATACAAAACATACAAGGAGAAAGTATTTCAACATAAAGTTCTATCCTCGATATTTTTAGAACCTCCACGTTTTGACCCTCTTCGAGACCGATTGTCTGTCTGTCATCCACTGAACACGATAATCAAAACGGAAAGTAGGCTAATTATTGTAAGTTCTTTTTACGCAAATTGTATTTCTGTATTATCATCAATGGGTAGAAGATTCTGCCTTCTGTCTGCCCGTTCATATGAATGCGATAGTTCAAAACGATTGACGAAGATGCAAGAGCTACAAACATGATTAATATTAAATTATATTTATTAAAGTAAAGCAACTGCTAATACAGATGTTCCCAGCCTGTGTACGCGTATCCTATGGATACGCTAAGCATAGTTGAGATAACTGAAATCAAAGTTGGTAATGGCATGAGAGAAGCACAAGGAATTAAAAAAGTTACGAATTTTGTTCCCACAAGTTAATGTTTCTACTCACTTGAAGTTTAATTATACCACTTAAACAGTTGATTATTACAGAGTTTAAGTTTTAAGAGCCTTATAAGTTAATGACGAAACTATTACGATAATGATTTCATTGTTCTGGCATTGAATAATACTATTGTAAAAGTACAAAAATGTAAAATAACAAATAAGTCCAGCAAATTTATTAATTCAGTCATTTGAATCTTAAGCTAACCTAAGCCCTTAACATTGTTGATAAAATATTCTTTGGTTGGAGAGGGGTATATGACAGTAGGGGTACGCGGTATTATAAAGATTAACAAGGGTACGCTGAGAATAAAGATTAGGAACCCTGTCTTGACACTTAAGAGAACTTGAAAACTTGCCCACGACTTGTAGGACTCAGGATTCATACATATACAGATTATTCGAGAATCATTTAACCAGAATGTTAAAGAAAGAACTAGAATTGTTCGAATATAAATAAATGATAAATATTTTATTTGTCGTTTAACAAGCAACACCACCTATCTAATTTTTTTGAAATTTCACAGAGGAAGAAAATACTCATTATTCGGAACAATAATCATATTTTAAATTTTCTTCAGCATCTGGTTGGAACATGAGGTCTCATGTTGATATCAGATGTTAAAAAAGTCAGAAATATTCGTTTGGTTGAGAATAATGAATATTTCTTCTCTTGAAATCCTCAAAGACATGAATGTACCTGAGATGGACGATTTGAATCTAAAATACCGCGTTGGATAAAAGGACCTTGGCCGGTCGAATCACGGACAATAGGTTTGTCATGTTAACTCTCTGCAAACAGAACTATGGCGCATCTGGCTTAAATGCTTTATTGCGGCAATGCGCTAAGTAAATGAAATTTGGTATGTGGTTTGCAACAAAAAATTGTAGATTTATATCAAATTTTGGGCCAAATCATTTGACGGGAATAGTCCAAGCATACTCTATTCCCTTCGATATTCTGCGAAAGTTAAACGTGTCATGGAGTTAAGAATACAAAGAAGTCGAGTGAAAACACAGATCCGGGCTTTTAATACCTTAACTTTCTTTCATACGCTCAGTCTATTCCTAACAGCACGTTCTGGGAAAATAATTTCTTTAAATATCAGCACAGACTTTGCAGGTCAGGGTACTCGCCTATTACAGGTTCTGGCTGAAAATCAGTTCGAGACCCCTATTCTACCTACCATCTACAGTTCTTCTAGGCCTGAGGTAAGTCAATACGTTTATGGGTTAAAGATTGAGTAAAATTTCTGGGACTTCTGGGTGATGCCTCTACAGGTGTCGTAAATTCTAAGGCCTTTTCAAAATAGAGTCTTTACACATTATTTTTTGGAGAGACATAAATTAAATCTGTTCTTGCTTCCAAAAATTTTAGATAATTTTACAAGAAAAATTCTCTCAAAACTTAGAGAGGTTTCAGAATTTAATAATAAACACCTTATGAATGATTTGTTATAATTTGATAATTAACTAGTTGAGCAAGTTACTAATCATTCATTTTAAAGCTAGAGATTAATACTTTATTATTTTACAAAACTTCTATTTTCCTCAAAACAGACAAATGTTTATATTGAACCTCCTTACAAAATATTTATGCACATTTGAACTATAGTTTTAAAATATTTTAAAATCCTGGAAATCCATACAAAACTCTCATTAACAAGATTGTTTGTGAAACCATAATGAATTTTCATAATTTGATAAATTCCATCCTCTCTTTTTTTTAGCAACCTACATATTCTATCAAAACGCTGTAGTATAAGATGTAAAATATCATAATCTGAAAATTAAATCAATAATTTGGTGATATAAATAATATTAGGTAATATTATAACAAAATCTTCTATTAATAGTTTTAAAATATCATTAATAACATTAAAATCATATCAAAGAATTAAAATGCTTCCTACATTTTCAGATCTCTTTATGGAAAAATCTAAAAAT
>BGPR01002794.1:44515-89898 GCA_013235015.1 Araneus ventricosus | reverse complement strand
TCAGAAAAAATAATCGACAAGAACAAAGATTTTGGGCAATTTTTTGAATTTATTCACAAGTAAAAGATGACAGTTCAGAGATGGGACAATAGAATGTTGGACAGAGAACGGGGAAACAGAAGTTGGGAGAGAACCTTCCGTGCTACATCCAGTCCGTATCCAGTCATCATTCCGATTTCAGTCCAGTCGTTACCTGCGAAACAAAGATAATAAAGCTCTTAATTTAGCTCAAAATATGATTCTTGGTAAAACATATCAACAAAAACAGGAAAACAACGGTTACTTAAACATAGGTTGAGTCTATGTTATTAAAATTACCAATTCTTTATTATGAGTTTAAAGGAATCTGTGTAAAAGAAATTAATTAAAGATTTATTTTGAAGTTCTGCTTAGCATTTTACAGAAAGAAAATATATAAACATGTTGTAAAAATGTATAGTTTTTATGGTTATTGAAACATAAAAGATTCTGAATGTGAAAGTGGTACTTCGAGAAATGTTGAAAGGGACTTAATATAAATATCTTTTGAAAACTCACTTCAAATTCCCAAAAGAAAATAATTTTAGTAAATGAAATTAAACTTAACTCAATTTTACAAAGAAAATTTTTGCTTTTGACTTATTTGCGAGTGTAAATATTTTTGAAAAAAAATGTTGCTCTTTAATTCTAATCGATTTCGTATAAAAATGAGAACTGAATGAAAAATATTTCTGGAAGTTATTTCCGAATGTGTATTCTAAATTATGGTTCAAATTGAGATCTTGTATATATTTATTTAATTTTTACTATAACTATAGAACAATACTAGTTACTTTTTATTATTTTATTAAGGTATTATTTCAAATTAATGTTAATTTATTTTTAATACACCTAAAACTGTACATCAAATTAAATATCTAAAATATTCTGTTTCCCTTTCGAGCAAAAAAACTAAAATAAAACATTCATGAAAATAGTTTTACAAAATCGCTTCAAACAAATAGCAAGTTCTGCTGCTGCTTTAATTTTACACGCATTCATGAAAAATTTGCATTCAATTTTCAGCCAGCAATTGCACTTCATTAAACATTTTGCATTAAGCAGAGATTAGTTAATTGATTTTATATTTTAAAATATCGTTAACTATTTTTCCTATACAAATTCATATCCTTTTATTTTATTTTACATACTTGTATACTAATTTGCAATGTATTAAATAACTGCAGATTAAAGGGTATCATTTTCATTATTTAACTTAATTTAATCATCATCTCATTCTTGATAATACTACGAAAGTTCAACTTATCTATATTATATTATTATTATTATTATCTACACAATATTATTATTATTTTAATAAAAATTTGAATACAAATCAAAACCGTTTCTTCCACAAAAATGTAATCAAATGACATGGTTTCACAAACACAAGACAATAATTAATTGCTCATAACATTTTACATGTTAACTGCACAATATCTTACTCTTTGATATGGTATCACATTCTTTGTCATCCAGCAAGATGCTAAAAGGATTCCAACATAAAACTGCGCATTTCACATGCATCAAGTGAATATGAATTGACTACTATTCATGCAACTTAACTGAAGCAACTAGTTTCTTATTCACGTTGAAAACATTTTAAAACTTTCTCACTTTCTCGTATACGAAGAATGTTTTTTTAATTGCCAAATAGTTCGGCGGTTATATTTGGTCAAATTTCCACATTTTAGACCTAGAAGAGTCCGAAAGCATTGTTTTTGGTATTATATCTGTCTGTTAGTCAAACTGTCTTTCTGTGTGATAGTACGATTACTTAAAAACGGCACGAGTTAGACGAATGAAATTTTGTAAGTGGTCTTAACTATCAAACTTTAGATACCTATTGAATTTGGACAAAATTTATCAACAAGAAGTCCATCCAACCGGTTCAGTTGCTGTAATGGCATCAGACACTGGGATATGGGGCGGCGTTCTGTCAGTGTGCATGTGAAAACATTTCACAAGTTACAAAGATGAAAATTGGGATATGGTTTTCTGGCCATAATTGTAGATGAGTGTGAAATTTGACCCAACTCTATAAACTGGTTGAATGTCTGTCGGTTTGTGTATTCTTATGTTTGGGAACGCGAGAACTCAATAACGCAACAAGCTAGATAAGCGAAATTTGGTATGCGCCAAAATTTGTCCCAGTCGGTACAGAGAAGAGATCCAAAATGCCTACTCAATTATTCTCACTAAACGACGAAGATAAACACAAAACGTGCACGTTGTTTAAATATATGATAAAGTCGAGAAGAAAATATTCTTCCACACTTTCATGATAAAAGCATTCCCATTCCATTCCATCACCCAGGAGGGTCGACTCAACTCAATGGCTATAGAGTCATTTGATGACCCCCGGAAATAAAGCATCAAAAATAAAAGCATTAAGAAATGATTCGACGGAAGAGGTATTTCTGTGCTTACCTGTTGGTGATAAGTGCTCATTTCCATACGTAGCTCAAGGGGGCGGCGCCATAGTGGTAGGCATAGGGGTAGGCAGCATGGGTGTTGTAGTAGCTGCTGTAGTAGGGCCACTGAGCCAAAGTGGTGGCCACGATGGCGAAGACGACCAAGAGGGTAAACAACTGCAAAGGAGAAATCAACTTACATTACATTCGTTTAACATTTTAAAAACATCAGCATTCAGAGAAAAATTCCAAGAAATTACCCAATGCACTCAGTTTTGACTTTCTGAGTGGTTAGCTATTTTGATCTACTTGCTTTGTCTACAAAATTGTCTTTTAAAATGAAAAATTGGATCTTTATCGCATCTAATCAAGTCTCTGAAATCTTAAAAATATTCTATTTATGCAAGCAAAGATGATAGTTTAAGAAATTATACATATACACATGAATTATCTGCTTTAAAGCTCAATATGAGAAACGGAAAAATACGTGCAAAACGCTTAGAAGGTTTATGCTTAACGTTTAAGTTTCAGGATAGACAAAATATCAAACATTTTTTTTTGAAATTTTGATTTGAAGACATGCTTTCAAAAATAATTAGATATGAAAATTTGCTTTCAACTTTTAAAATTTTCTTAGAGTAATATCTTTAAAATTTTATGTATTAAAATGGTAAAAATCAACAATTTTTAGATTAACTTAGTGGTTAATATCCGTATTTTCTGCATGCAACAAAAATTAAATATTAAAGCCGGAATTGTATCCAGTTACAATAGAAATTATTTTATGAATCCCAAAATATATTCATTGTTCTCTAAGCTTCTGTTAAATTACAAATGAATTAAATTTAATTTATATTTAACAAAATAAACGAAACTGTGATTACAAAAGTTAAGATACCTGTCGAATTTAGATTTAGATGAAGGCATTTGCTTCAATATTCACTGTAATTTTTGTCATATTTGAAAAAGTACTAGTCAGAGGAAAGGCAAGCGTTTAAAGAAATCGAAACCATCTCAGAACTTTATTTTCATTCCCGTACAAAAGTCTCTCTCGTATAAGCAAAGAAAGATAGGATGTATAGGCAGAAAGACTTGTACAGAATGTTATAGATAGAAGGAAGAAAGACGAGTATTTGGAGGAATAGTAAATCTTAACAAAATTTCTAATTCTGTACAACAGCATTTCAATTATGGGCAAAGAAAGATAGAAAGAATAGAAAGGAAGAGTTGTAAAGAATGTTAGATAGAAGGAAAAAAAGCGAGCATTCGGAGGAATAGTAGATATTACCAATCTTAATTTTTAGTCATGTACAGGAGCCTTTCAATCATAAGCAAAAGAAAGACTTGTACAGAAAGTTATAGATAGAAGAATGGAAAGACAAGCATTCGTAGAAATAAAGGCTTGCTCAAAACTTAATTTTGAACCCAGTGCAGGAACATTTTAAGCATAGGCAGATAAAGACTTAATAAAGAAGATCTTTCAAAGCATTTCAAGGATGGAAGAGCGACAGGACTTACCAAGTAGTTCATTTTGAGAAGTCACTTGCTAACTCACTGCAGGAGACAAGCAAATATGCCGGGACAGTCCCACAGGTCCTCTTTTATAGCCGGCCGGAACCAGGAAAACTCGTGAAAGTAAGTGTGAAGAATGTCAAGGGCACTACTGCCCTATTCTGGAGCAGCATCTTTTGTTGCTGGAGAAGGGTGGGGCTGCCAAAAGATGCTCTCAGTGGTTCTCTCCGATCCCACGTCAGATGGTGGGCAGGTGGCCTTGGTCAGAAGTGGCCAAGCTGACTTCTTCAAGTTAATCTTGGGGAAATCATCTGTCAAAAGATGTTGAACAGGACTTGCTTTTGTTTTTTCATGTATAATTATGAATGGGATGATTTTTAATAGTTTCTTCCTTGTAGTCCGGCTAGATCGCATATCATTTTAATTAAACTCTCAGAATTCTAAATTTACATTTTCAAATATTTAAAGATTTCATAAACGGGATGTTGGTTGCAAAGTTTTCTCTTAAGAATCAATTTGTTTTCGTTATATGCGAAGAAAATACTTAAAAATGTGTTAATAAATATAAAAAATAAATCAATATGTTCATACTTTGTATCCGTATATCCTATTATTTGTATTATGGACATTAAATTTTAATTCGATTAGAGAATCTGATCTCTTACAAGTCCTGCGCACTCATCATTTCGTTAGCTTTCAGATTTTTATTTTTATTCTATCATTCCCCATAGTTATCCCATATTTGCTTACATAAATATTTGATTTGAAGTAATTATATAAATCACTTTAATTTCAATAGTATTGAAACAAGTCATTTCCTTTGCGTATTATCATGTAAGAATTTTGTTTTTACTTCCATTAAACTTGGGTAATAAAGGAAATTAATTGCTTTCATGAGTTCAAATACTAGATTTTACACAGTTCTAAAAACGCATCCTATAAGAAAGTAAAATGGCTGTACATTTACTTTACCTCATCATATTATGCCTTTTCTTAATGCTGTGTTTATATAACACTTAATTAAAACTTAAATACTAAAAAATTTTCTTTTCAAATTTAGAAATTGTATCATATGCTTAGAAGTAAAGTGCCACAATACGGAAAACTGGAATTTTACTAGAGAAGCGTTATAAGTTAGCTCATTTAGGCCTATAGTCGTAGGATAAAACGACGTTTGTTGCAATGCATGATTTCTTAAAAATTCTCTACAGGTTTCTCAATTTATTTACAAATTTTCCTCGACAGAAGCAACTAAAAGTAACGCACAACTACCCTTTTATCTGCACCACCTTCAAAAATTTCAAAATTTTTAGCAAGTGCTTTTTACTTTTTTTCACATGCTGAAAATTACCTATACTCGTTTTCAAAACAGTGTTAGTGTTAAATATTTCATTTTTATTTCACATCAGATAAAATATTCCCAAACAAAATCTGTATAAGAATGCGATATCTAGAATAAAAACTTATTGCACATTTTTTTAAAAAAACACGACTGTCCTTTTATTTTTTTTACAGCCCACATAAAAGAACTAGAAGTCCTAAAAAATAAAACTGCCCGGCCAAATAAATAACATGCCATGGCTTATGAGAAAACAAAATATTCAGAAAGATCTCTAACTAGCATCAATTAATAATTTTCATAAGAAACTATAGATACAAAAAAATCTTCAAAAAACTGGGCACTAATGATAAGGAGACACTCAAAGAAATTTCTACATATGCCTCCAGAGACCCCAAGAATGTTAAAAGATACAGAAGACTGATGAACAGCTAACCTTCCCAAGACTTACGTAAACAACGTCCTCTAAGATACTAAATATATTTGGAAATGTATCCATTAAGCTGAATGGATACAATATGGATATTATGAACTGATAACTGTTGTTTTAATTCTTTTTATAAGCTTACGAGTCTCGCCATTTTAATATCAAAATGAAATGTGTATTTTGTACGAAAAATAAGATAGTGAAGTTGTTTCCGACAACTTACAATTAGAGGTTACATGACACGCAAAGTTTCTTTACTCCATTAGGGATATCATGTAGATAATAAATAGAAAATGTGAAAAGCTACTAAAAGAAAACGGGTTAAATATCTATCACAATTTGAAGTTTAAAATTACTTTGCTAAGGGAAACATGAATATCAAATTACGCATAAGGGATTCAATTGAAATTATATTTCTGGCGAAGAAGCAGGTCGCCTAAGGCGGCTAGTACACTATAATATGAGAAATGCATAATAAAAGCATTTATCGTACACTTTTCGAAAAAAGACTGAACTTACAAAAGGAGTACGATTGGTCACCGTATCTAAAAGTATGCTAAATCACCTTCCTCATTGACGGTTATCACAACCGTTTTCCGATTTTGTAGATTTGATGTTTTCCATATTTAACTTCGTCCATGTGAAAGAGAAACGATGTTTTAAACCTTCTTAAAAATTAAACAAGACAGTTTGACCTCCCCTCTTCTGATTTCAGCAAACTTTTATAGTATTAATTTTAAATTATAGTATAATAACTAACTGCATTGGATTATAGAAGAGCCTTTTTCAAGTCATGCGAATGTTTGGTCTTTAAAATTTGTTTCCTTATTCAGATTGTTTCATTGCAGTGAAACCAACATCTTAATAACCAACAATGCAAGTTCTTAAAAACGATTATTTTGTTATGTTTATTTTTCCTTTTGGATGATGCTCTCTAAATTTTGATTTTTTAAATGTATTATTTCAGTATCTAGATTGTGGCCACAGAAAGATGTTCCTTTTAGAGATAACAGTACCATAATATCGTCGTCGTTCAAGCAATAGTCACTAAGTTCAAAAATTTCGATTTTGAGATCCCATATATATCAGATCGTCATTTCCAATGAATGCTCTACAGTAGGGGTTCCCAAACTTTTTTCCCTGGAGTACCCCTTGATTATTCTTTTTGTTTTCGCGTACCCCGTACTATCATATCCAATCCAACTCCCTCCCCACAACCACCTGCCTAGGCAAAGAATTTTTTATCAATAATTTTTATGTTAGCTTTACCTTTTATTCCATTTTTACAATAGTATTAGTTCAACGCCAAAGCAAATGAAACCAGCGTTTTAATTATTTCGTTTTAACTTATAAGGATAGCTAAAAATTATACTAGTAATGACCAAATATTCAAGTGTCATAGTTATTAAATAGCAAGTATTCACTTGGAAAAAAACAAATTCTCTAACTTTTTTTAATCCTTTATGTTTTCTTGTTTCTTCCATTAAGAACTTTGCTTTCACGTACCCAAAAATTGTCTTTGAAAAATTGCCATTGAACTTTGCTTCGCGTACCCCCAGGGGTACGCGTACCACAGGTTGGGAACCTCTGCTCTACAGTCTTGTAAAATTCACTAACTTCATTTGAGTTCCCGTTGCTGAGTAACAGATATTTCTGAATTTCACTAAGTCCCGAAGGGATTTATATTTTCAGGTAGGAATCAAATCTTTTGTCCACTAAATGGTTTTTAGCGGATTTACTGTGGATGTGCATGAGACAGTAAAAGGACTGAATGATTTATTAGTGATTAATTCCGACTTCTGGGAATGGTATGATAATTGATTTCCATGTGAAAAGGAAGTCATTCCACAAGAGTTTCATTCACTATATAAATACCTGCTAAGTTAACAAGACTTTGAAATCCGGGACTAAGCCAGTGTAGTAGTTCAAAAAATAAAATTGGTTTTGCTTAGAAATATAATAACGGTGTCACTAAAATAAATGTCTGTTGTTGAAAAAATTATTTGTTACAATGATAAGCGGTGAATAGTAAATGCAACTTTAATGTAAATAGATAATGCAATGCAAAACAATAGTCTGCAATATTTATATAAATTCTAATTAATAATAAATTCTATGTGGTAACATAGTGAATGCATAACTTGTATTTATAAAAATAAATCAAATTGAAGCTGTAAACAAATAGGCTCAGTTAACTAATTACTACTTGTTCAAAAGAAATAATGCCACAGTTTATATTTTGGCAGGTAAAAGTCATAAGTCCACAAAAGAAACTTTTTCATGGACTACTGCAGCCGATTAGAACTAACGATCAATTATTCTATGTTATAAACCAGTTATCCAAACGTCAATATACCTATTGTATCAGTTAGAAATCTGTAACGTAATTTTTGCTGTTTTCCATAACGACTCCAAATTTTAAATTGACTATATCTCGAAACTATAGTTTTTGACTCAGTGACTTTCCCTGAACAGCGACGATATGTGGTACAGTCGTCAACAAAAAGAATGGGACTTGAAGCACGAGTTTCATGAAGAGTAGACCGATAAATGCAAATAAATATAATATAGGGTCCCTCAAAAAGTGGACGTGGCCTGTCAACAGTGGGAGTTTGTAAGTTTTATGTGCATATTTCGGAAACTATTATACATATGCACTTGATTTTTTAGAAACCGGCGTTATAACGTCTGAACTTCACTCTCATATAAAATTTTACAATGTTACAATTCACTTTTTTTCACAGTCATGTTTAAAATTTTTTTTAAATTATTTTTTTATTTATGAATTTTTTTCAAGGCTTTATGTAAAAAAATAGTGTTCTTTCAGTGAGTGAAAAAATTTTCAGAAATATATAATTATTTCCGAGATATCGTCAAAAGTTCCTAAAATTCATTTAACATGGGAAACGCCATTTTTCAAAACTCTATAACTCTCGAAATTTTAATCAAATCTCTATTTAAAAAATTTGGGGGAGGCTAATTTCATCACGTGGAGTCGATTCAGCGAAAAAATTGATACGCGTAATGGGAAAATTCCGAGATAATTGCTAATTAACTATGTTAATAAACTCAGTTAATCAGTTTTTTATCTGAATAAACCTGACCTCTTGAGTCATTAACATCGACACTAGTTTTGTGAAGATTCAATAATATATACCAGAGTTACAGAGGTGTCCCATTCATTTTGTTGGCGACTGTACAATGTGCTGAAGCAATAATAAATCTGTTTTGTGACACAAGTTAAAGTAATTTACGAAAGCTTTATTAATTTTTCCTTAGTAAGAAAGAGGAACCTTCAACAACATCCTTGATTAGAAGTATATAGAATACAAAATTAATGATCTTAAATTTGATTAAATAATTAATTGACATGAGAGGTGATTAATAAAATTTATTGACTGTGTTTCAATTAAGTTTTTAAGCGTTTAAACTAAACTTTGAGCGTTTAACAAGCATTTGAGTCAAAAATCAGTTTAAAAGTAGAAAAGTGAATCACTTTGAAGCAATTGTTATTTTGGAAAGCTTGTTTTTATGCGTTAGAAACTGCAACATGATCTAAATGGCTGGAAGAAATCTGAACATAAAACTCAACAGTGTGGAAATAATTTTTTCAAATTTTATTTATGGTCAAGGAATCTTCTTGTTCCTACTTGTAGCACTTTAGACAAAGTAAATTATATGGTAGAAGTATTAAAAAAAAACTTGCTCACATTTAGGGGTTTAAAATCTTTGCTGAAATTAACTTTCTCTACTACGAAAAGGTTTTAATTTAGTAAACTTCTTTTAAATTATTATGCATCAAAGAAATTTATTTGGAATTAAAAATTTCCTAGAAAAATTACTCCTTACTGTAAAAGAATCGAATGATGAAAATTTTCTCACATTATATGAAATTAAAACCAAATAATAGTACACTGGAAATAACTTCAATACACGTCAGCAGAATTAAAAACATATTCAAATATGCGAATTCAACCCAGTCCCTACGAATATGCTAAAAGCTCTTTATATTAATAGACTAGAATTCCTTTGATTACAGTTACCATAAAAAAATCAAAGATCCTTGAGTTTTCAATAAAATATATGAAAAAAAAGAGTACACAAAGTAGAATTCTGTTTATATATCCCTTATTGCATCAAAGTTCAATTATATATTGGTTTTTATTTTAAAAACCTGGGAGTAAAAGACAAATTTCAAAACATGAATTTTTAAAATTGCAAAAAGCGAAAGTGTATCAATGCAGTTGAAATGTTACATAAATTAGGAATACTGAAATTTTGTTATGCTCTTACTTTAGACCTTAAGTTTGTTCTTAAAGGGTGGACATCTCTTGAATAACGTATTTTAGAAGTCATACATTCATTCAAAAACATACTTGTCTGATAATATTTTTTGGTAATGTACTTCTTTAAAGTTAATCCTAGTACCTACAAATCATAATAATAGCTACAAATTAATTGTTGACTTGCTACAATATTTAGAATAATAATTTATAGCGATTTAAAACAAAAGTTATAATCGTTTACTTTTATAGCATAATTTCCCAAAGCTGTTTTTCCTGGGCAACTAGTTCTACAAATTTTGTTCCAAAACTGAACAGCGGCCATATTCAGAATTTCTTTTTGTACCTGGCATGTTGTTATTAAACTTTTGTAACCTGTCTGAATTAATTTGCTGGTGTACTTATTTATTTTAGCATTTTCGTTAAAAAACAGAATACCTTAATTGTAAATGTCTTCTCTTCCGCTGTGTGGAATCGATTATAAACTATATACAAAGATACAGAACAATATATGATTAAGAAAAAAATCGAGTATGAAGTATATATATTTGAGGTATTCAATGTGAAGAATTTTATCAAAAATAAAAAAACAAACCTTTTCTTAAACTCATAATTATCATTCACAATTTTCCCAAATTAATTTTTTAGTGGTTTTGAAAAAAATATAGTAATGCCATTATTTTAAACGAAAGCCTAAAAGACAAAAACCTTCACAAAAATATAAAGTTGCACTAATTTTAATCAAAAGAATCTCTTTTTGAAATAAAATCTGCTTTGGTAACTTCGGAATTCATTTGCATGAAAATGTCGTTAAAAGGCAGATTCTGGCGGGAAATTTCAAGGTCCGCAAAGGCAGCAGAAGAATCCATCAAATGGAAATGACGTTGGTGAAAATATTTTTTGTAACGACTTTTTGATTACATCTGTTTCAGTGTCAAGGACTCGGGTGGCTTCATTGCCATTCCAGCGCATTTCATTATCAGCCATTCGATGTTCATTAACAAATTCAGGAGTCCTCTGGCAATTATACACTGTTGATGACAGCAAAATATTTACAAATTTCTGAAAGAAAAATATGCAAAGAATGGCACTTGAAACTCGCAATACATCTTCGACACATTTTTTTCTATTTTTTAACTTAATAGTCTTTATAGACTGAGTACTGTTTCTAAATTGAGTGATGCGTTATCAGCAGGGTTGTCATGCTTCCCGTATATACGGGACAGTCACCACCGTATTTCACTACTCAGTCCCGTATTAATATTTCTCCCGTTTTCTCCCTAAACTCAGTTAGTAGAGATGATTAAAGCAATTTTGATTTGTTATTATACTTTTTAAATGACCTGCGCCTAATTTTATAATTATGTGAAATGAGAAAACGATATAATTAAGAGCCAGTTTTTTTAAAAGTCAAGCAAATCGGGCAGTCTTGGATAGTTGACATTTTTTATTTTGTTGAAATTTTCAGGATATGTTCTTCATGTAAAACTATTAGACATGCGTTTTTTTAATTTTTGCAAAAAAAAAATTTTCCTATAGTTTTGGAACCAAAATTGAAGATCGTCCATTATTTTACGAAAAAGATACCATTTTACATAAGGCAATACTTTTTGTGCCAAGAGTGAACCATGGCATTGGTAGTTATTTTGCGTTCTTCTACTTCCACACTGACTGTTAGGACATAAAGACTTATGGTTGACTTTTGGCACCAAGGCCAAAGGTCATTAAAAATTCGACGAAAAAATGCTTTTTTCTGAAACTTTGACCGTCAAAATCTTCTTTTGCCAACAGCGAACCACAAAGGTATATATTTCAGAGAATACATACTAATGAGAAATACCGAAAAGAGCAAGACATGTGTGTTTGACTTTTGGAGTACAGAAATATTTGACCTCGAAATTGCGAAAAACACTAATTGCATGATTGTAGGGGTCATTCACTTATTGTGCCAAGAGTGATCAGGTATGAAATTAGCTGGAAAAGAAGCCTTATGTATAGCAGAGGAGAACGCGTTCTGACATTGATGTTGTGGTTGTGTGTTATTTCTGCTCTCGGAAAAATTGTTCTTTTCGGATGATATTGGTATGTTATTCTGCTGAAATTTAGTTAATACTTAAACCGGAACTATCGAGTTTTGATAGTACGCCGTTTATTTTGTGTTTTTGTGCTCTGAGTTGTTTTATGAACTGGTTTCATAGTTGAACTGTATGTGAAACGCCCACTTGGCAGCCGCCATGTTGGAAGACATTTTGTTTTAGTTTTCACTTATGCGCATGGGCTTACTTGAATGCGTTCTTTTCGTCTGTACTTGAATATTTGTGAACTTGAACATATTGTGTTTCCTTCGTTTCGGGGTCTGGCGACTCCGTGTTTGATTTATTGTTTGAATTACTGGATATATATTAACATAGTTGATTGCTTGATTGAAGACTTTAGTTATAACTAGAGATTTCTGGAAGACTTTAATTTGTTGATTTGTTGTTTGAATTATCAGTCATATTGATACAGTTGATTGCTTGATTGAGGACAATTGTTGCAATTAGAGACTCTATGATAGTCTGCCTACTGTGCTTTTTGACTTTTGAAAGTTTAGTTGTTTTGAGTGAAATTAAATCTAATATTTTAGAAATGACATTGATTTTGCCTTTTGGTGACGTCACGAAACTTTATTAATAAGTGGCAACACTTTAATTGCTAAATTATTGCAATTAACGAAATTGGAGTTAGTTCCGTACATCGGACGAACATCTCCGGAACATCGGTGTTGAACTAAATGTTGTCCGATCTGTTCTTGGCTATTGTTTTATTTGAATCCTAATATGTCCACTGATCAGAGTAGATCGCATGATGCGGATAATGAGGATGGGACGGAAGATGAGGCTTTTGAAGTGTCGGGTATCCTACAAAGGGCCCTGGATACTGAGAATGATCTTCAAGGCAGTATTGCTTTCTCTGGTGCAACTAAGAATAAACAAGATGAGATGAGAGCACAGGTCAAGATTCTTGTTAAATTAATTATGGAACAGCAGGTAATGATCACGCATATGATGGGTAGGTTATCTTCACAAGGAGAACGTGTCCCTACATCTTATGCAGATATTATTAAGACACCGGTTAAGACCACTAGAGTGCAGGATAGATCACGCTCTCGTTCCAAAGCAAGAAGAGTGCACAATGTGCTCGTTGTTCCTAAGAAGGAACAAACTTCTGTGGAAACAAGAAAATTAATTCAAGCTAAAGTAAGTCCTTCTAAACTAAATATTAAGGTCAATAGTCTCAAGAGCATTAATAAGGGTGGAATCATTATTTCTACACCTTCAAATGATGATATAGAGAAATTGATTGAGGAATTCTCCAAAATTGATGATATAAGACAAAATTTTGATATACGCAAACCTAAGCTGCTGGACCCAAGTATCATTATATTTAATGTGGAGGAAACAGTAACTAAGGAGGAGCTCTTGGAGGGACTTAGAGACCAAAATGAGGAACTCTCATCTGCTAACTTACAGGTAAGAACTTCTTTTAAGTCCAGATTGGGCAGAAATTGGATAGTTTCAATGGATCCTGCGGCTTTTGGGGAGATAATTAAAAAATCAAAGATAAATTTTAATTGGAATCGACTTGGTTTTAAAGAAAACGTAAGAATTGTTCAATGTCTAAAATGTGCCAAATATGGTCACATTGCTATCAATTGTAAGAACGAGGACTTGAGGGAGGGTCCTGGTCTTTGTTTGAGATGTGGAATTAAGGGTCATAAGGAAAGAGATTGTGATAAGGATGTTCCCAATTGTGTAAATTGCATGAATCATAATCTTAAATTCAAAACTACGCACGACTTGAAACATTCGGCTAGAGACAATTGTTGTAAAATTAGGGAAAAAGAACTTGAATTCCAGTATACACGTATAAACTATGGTCCCTAGCTTAACTAATTGTCTTTGTGGTGTTCACTTGAATCTTAATCATTCCCGTCGTGCTTCTTCACTTTTGGAGCAAGATATTGTGCGTTTTCAATATGATTTTGTTTCTGTTAATGATCCTTATTCTTTTGACTCAGACGTAATTGAATTTCCAAGATCGTTTAGAAAATTTTTTCATTCATATAAACCTCTTGCGGGCTTTATCATCGCAAATAATAATATTAGAGTTTTTCCTATTATTGTTGAGAGAACAATGGTTGCTTTGGAACTTAGCCTTCAAGAGGAGAGTTTTGTTGTCATATCTCTATATTGTCTACCTAGTAAGGACATTAAGGAAGATCTAAATGAACTCAGGAAGTTGCTTATTCAATTTGGTGATAGAAATATTTGTATTTTGGGAGATTTTAATGCTAAGTCTAGAGTATGGGGACCCAAAGATGGTGATTCTCGGGGCGATCTAGTTTTGGAACTGGTCGATCAATTTGATTTAATAGTGGTAAATAGTAGTGATTCAAACCCATCTTTTAATGGCCCACAGGGCACCAGTTGGATTGATCTCCTTTTGATTAAAAATTTTGATCTTAGTAGAATACAAAATTGGACAATTGAGGATAGAATTACTCACAGTGATCATCAAAAGATGGTTTTTAGCATTGTTCCTCAGTCTACTAATTCTTATGGAAACTTCAGATCAAAAAAATGGACTACAGCTCATGTAAATATGATTTCTTTTAAAATACATTTGACAAAGTTTGTTGAAATGTATTCTGCTGAAGGTAAGACTCTTGATGAAATTATTGAAGAAGTTCAGATAGCTCTTTATAAATTGTGTGTCAAGAGTTGTAAAAGGAAGGAGGGGAAAACTAGCGATGCAATTTGGTGGACTAGTGAATTAGAGGTCAAGAGAAGTAGAGTTAGAGCATTAAGAAGAAGATTTCAACGAACGTATCAGGAAGACGAAAGGCTTCTTCGGAAGATTAAGTTTAAGAAAGAGATGGCGGAATTTACACAATCCATAGCAATTGCAAAGACAAATTCCTTTCGTTCCTTTTTAAAGGGTGTTCTTAGGGTAAATTCTTTTGGAACTTTTTATTCATTGGTTAAGGATTCAATTAGGAATTTTGGACATCTTTGTCCTATTAAACAACAAGATGGTAGTTTTTCCACATCCTTTAAAGATAGTATGCAAATCATATTAGAGTATCATTTTCCTAGAGATTGTAGTAACATACTGCGTAGGCAAGTAGATTTGGAATATAATTTTCCTTTGGTTACAGTTTTTGAAATAGGAAAGATTTTTGGGGAAATGGATCTTTCTAAGGCCCCTGGGCCTGATGGATTGTGCGCGGACATAATTTTTGAATATTTTAATATTAATAAGAAATTTTTTACTGCTCTGATGAACCAATGTATTAATACAGCTACGTTCCCAGATTCATGGAAGTGGGCATCTGTGGCCCTAATTCCCAAAGAAGGTAAGGATTTATCTTGTTCCTCTTCGTATAGGCCTATTTGCCTTTTATCTACCTGGGGTAAGATTTTAGATAAAATTTTGTCAAGAAGATTAGTTTTTGAATTAGAAAGGGATGGAAAGCTTCACGGAAATCAGTTTGGCTTTCGGAATGGGAGAAGTACACTAAATGCCCTTCAGGGGCTTAAAGATTTTATCTGTGAATCAAAAATTAAAAAACTGGTGTCTATAGCTATTTCGCTGGACATGAGTAATGCTTTCAACTCTGTTGAATGGAGAGATGTAATTAGTGCTCTTCGAGAGGACGAAGTTTCAGAATACTTAATTTTATCAATTCAAGATTTTTTGAATAATAGGAAGATTGTGGTAAACAATTTGGGGATAAATTACAACTATGGCAAAGGTGTACCTCAGGGTTCATGCTTGGGTCCTATTTTGTGGCTGGTAATTGCTGATCGTTTACTTAGAGCAATGGATAAATATAAAAATTGTGTAGTTACTATGTTTGCAGATGATATACTCATCATGGCATCTGATTCGGCTTCTTACAGATTCACAAATTCTTTGGAGGCTCCTATTAGGGAAGTTGAGATATGGGCAAATAGATTCAATTTGAAAATAAATCCTGATAAGTCCAAATACATGGTTTTTCCGTTTCATAGAAGAATCTCTCACTTTCCTAGGTTAAAAATTTGCAATCGTAGCATTAAAAATGTTAAAGAACTTAAATATTTGGGGTTGTTGTTTGACGAGAGGCTAACTTGGATGACTCATTTGGGTCATATCAAGGACAGAGTTTCGGCATTACAACATAAGATTGGAAGACTATCCAGAGCTACATGGGGGGCAAATTGTTTGGTCCTTAAGGAAATATACCTGAGAGCTGTGGAGAAATTTGTTCTTTATGGATCTCCTATTTGGTATTCAGAAAATGTTAAATTAAGGAATAAATTGCTTCAAATTCAAAGAATTTCTCTTTTAAATATATGTAAGACATACAAAACTGTTTCTACGGATGCTCTTCACATTTTGAGTGGTTGTCCTCCTATACACTTTGTAGCTAGAAATGAAAGATTACTTTTTGATCTTTATGTTAAACATTGTCAAATTAAAATTGGTGACATTAATATTAATTTTGAAGAAGTTTCACATTTTATTAATATTGAACCACCGTGGAGAGCTTTTTCTTTTCCTTGGGAGTATGGAAATCCAGATGTAGGTTCTGTGGTTAAAATTTTTACAGATGGTTCTAAGATAAATAATAAAGTTGGAATTGGAATAGTGTGTTTTGGAGTAAATGGTGAACAAAAATGGAGTTATTCGGAGCGTATCAGTGATGCAGCGTCAGTTTTTATTGCTGAGGCTTTGGCTATTTTTAGAGCCTTAGAGATGTGCAAAGATGATGAGGAAGAAATTCATATTTTTAGTGACTCCAGGTCAGTGCTAATGGCGATAGACTCTTTACAAGACATTCATTACATTATTTTTAAAATTAAAAATATTTTAAAACAGTCAAAGAACTTTAAGTTATTTTGGATCAAAGCTCATGTGGGCACACATGGAAATGAGGTAGCAGATTATTTAGCAAAGAAAGCTACAGAAAAAGAAATTATTGATCATATAGTACCCCTTCCTAGATCTTGGATTCGATTAAAATTAAAAGAATCATTAATTGAAAATTGGCAATCGAGCTGGAACTCTTCAAGAAACGCTAGATTCTTGTTTGGTATCTTTTCTGATGTTTCTTTTAATCGATGTTTAGGGGATTTTTATTTGAATCAAATTTTAACTACACATGGGGCTTTTCCCATACATCAAGGTAAATTTTTTGGTAAGGAGTCACTCTGTAGGTGTGGATTAGACGAAGGAACTGTTTCTCATTGTGTCTATGGGTGCCCTAGATTTCATGTGATTAGGGAGAGGTATTTCCCTCGGAATTTTTCTGTTTTGGGTTTTATTGACCTCATTTCTGATAGAAAGGCCTGTGTTGGGCTCAAGGAAATTGTTGCTATTCTTTTGAGGGACTGTTTGGAGGATTGATGTTTTGGTTGTTGTGGGGTTTTGTTCTGTTTTGTGCTTTGTTGTTTTTTTTTGTGTTTGGGTCTGTCGGGTAACTTGGTCTCTCGACATTCTACTCATTTGTTTTTTTTTTGGGGCTTCATTGGTTTTAAATGGAAAATTAAATAAATTGTTAATAAATTTTGCATATGATACAGATTTGGTTAAACTCTGCATACAACACAAACATTGTTGGTTACGTTTTGCATTTTAGGCACTTGTTGTTCATTCGTATGAAATTTTGTTAATTTTGTAAATATGGATTGCTGGTGTAGTTATATAGCGTTTCTAGTTTTCATATATAATTTATTTTATTAATTAAGGGAGTTAATTAAAAAGAGTTAGTTCCGCACATGAGGAGGACATAGGTGTAACATCGGAGGTAACATTGCTGTGTACATAACTATAATGTGTTTTTGTTTCTTGAAACTGTTTTCATTTGATTTGTTGACTGACATTCGTTCTTAAAGGAATAATCAATTAAAATTTTTTTAAGGGTGGAATTGTTTCTGTATTTAATACGAACATTGTTGGTTACGTTTTGTCTTTGAGGCATATGTTGTAAATTTTAAATGAAATTTTGGTAATTATTTAAATATGGATTGCTGGTGTAGTTATATAGAGTTTTCAATCTTCATATATAATTTATTTTGAGAAATTAACGGGGTTAATTAAAAGGAGTTAGTTCCGCACATGAGGAGGACATAAGTGCAACATCGGAGGAAACATCGTTGTGTAAAATGAATGACCCTATTGTTGGTTGGTGGAAAATTCATTTTAAATGGAAATTGTTATTTAACTTTATTTTTCTTTTGAGTTTCATAGGAAATGCGGAAAATCGTTTAATTGACTCAATTGAAACACTTATCACAGTGGAGAAGAAGGAAAGGGTTGAAGTTTCTTCAAGAATTTGTTCAATTGAAATACTCAGCATAGTGGAGTAGAGGAAAGGTGTCGAAGTTTCTTGAAACAGCTGCTTCAAATTTGGACTATTTGGAAATATTATTTGTATTATTTTTTATACTTGATGCATTCATTGTGATGTTTTGACACAAAATGGAATCAATTAGTGTTCATATGTAAAGTGTAATTTGTAAATTTTTGAATTTTATATTCTGTTATTTGAATTGTATCTGAATCTGAATTGTATTTAAAGCTCAATAAAGTGTTGTGTTGGTGTTGTACGACGGTTTTCCGTCGGGGGTGGTCTCGGTACTTCCGGTTGGTGGCTGTTCTGCTTTGCTTTGATAACTAGATGGCTTTTTGGGTTTAATTACGCGTTCTTGGTGTCACTTGCTTTTTCAAATTGTACCCCAATCCTCAGGGTTCTGACAGGCCGGGTGATGGTGCCTTTGCGGTGAGGGGGTGGCTTCGCCGCCGTGCCCGTTCCTGTTTCCCTCGATGGAGCAGTTTTTGCTCGACCGGCCATTCAGTTTTCCCGTATGCCATGGCAGGGCGGGGTATATCTACTTATGATTATGTATAGCAGAAACAAAATCAATTCGCAGATTTATGGTAACTTTTTCAAGTTTTATATAATGCGGCTCTATACTTTGTGCTGAACATGTGTTTTGTGGCACTTGTTAAAAAACATCGATTATTTCAATATTTATTACTATTTTATGTAAAAATATTACATTAAAATTTATTTAACTAACTTAATTGCTCTCTGAACATAACATACAATTAGAACAAATTGAAAATTGAGTATTGCAAATGCTCATTGTAAGACAATACCTCCTTTTAAACTCCTCCTTTATATTATACAATATTATACTTTATATTATACCTCCTTTACATTATACAATGCTATCTGTGTAACAGAAGGAATGGGCTTGTCTAAAGTAAATTATTTAACAGCTAAAATATTTATGTGGCGTTAATCCTTAGTTTCGATATTGAGTGTTCTTTTTTGAGTCCAAATTATCAGTCCCTGTTTTCATTTTCCAATTATTTATTTCACGAATAACAACACGACACATAGACATTTACGAACACGTATTTCACACAGCTGAACATTTAGTATAATCACATTTTAAATCGGCACGTTTTCCATTCGTACGACTTCAGTCGTCCATTGTTTTTTCCAGATTGATTGAATTCCCCATTGGATAGGGAAGGTGCATGCTAATAATTTCCCTTTTTAGGGATTACTGTGGCTCAACTTGCCACAGGACTTGCCGTCTGATGCGATACAAGCTTCGCATGTTGTTTGTTATTCATGCAAACTGCGTTATTGTGCTACTGTAAATTTGCATTCCATTCAATCTTTGTTGCACATTTCATATGGTTATAACCTTTTCTTTTGCTTAATCCACAGACAAAGAACCCACTGTTCCAGCACCCCTTTATGTTCCGTGAAACGGGATCATTTCGCACCGAATTTGATTACTTCCGACAGAATTTCGAGATTAGTTACATGAATTTCTCAAAAAAAAAAAAAAAAAAACGCTTTTCTAATTTTTCCTCATTGAAGGATTATTAGAGAAACATTTTGCAGCAAAATTTGGATCATTCAGTGATTTAATAATTTATTATGATTTTTCAAAATTTTGGTGCAAAGTTACCTTATAGGTGGGGATACTTTTCACTGTTTAATTTTTTTCAGTATATTACAAAAATAAATTCTCTGGATGCAATTCTAGATATATTTATTGGTAGTCTGGGTGGAAATATACAAGAAAAATAAATTTCATAAATGCCTGATTACAATTAACAATTTTACGTCGTTGCATTCGGCCAAATCAGGATTAAGTTTTAGAAATTATTTTATCCAATTAATTGCCGGGTGTATTATTAATATATCTATCTATTACGGCACCTTCTTAGTAAGATAAACGTTTATTATCATTTTAAGACCTATACTATTGACAGGAAAGCAGAAGTCACTGAATTGGACTACAGGTTGCAACTGTCCTTTCCTTCTCGTTGGAGAAAGCCGGGAGATTTCCATGTTTAGATATATGAATTAGCTTTATTTTGTTACAAACTGTTCACTTGGGGTACCAAAATGTTTCTGCCTCTTTAAAAATACCCTAAACTTGTGAAATTGCATTAAATAAAGCTTCTAAAATATCTGGAAAGAATCCCATATACTTACAAGTCCCTAACTTCCTTTTATACACCCTGGGCATATCTGAAGCTTAAGCAAACATTGATTTTATTATTATTTAATGCAAAAATAAATTTAAAAACCAACTGGGGTTGTTGTTAATCACAAATTTCCATGATGCAAAGAATCCCTCCTTTTCGGTGCGAAGTTATTCCAGGTCCGAAAAAAATTAATGACAACTCAACTAACAAATGAAATTGGCATTTAAAGAAACAAAGTGAAAACTAAGCTTATTATCTTTCACATTTAAATGCACTTACCTTCAGAAATGTCATACGTTCCTAGAGATAGATTTTTAAGCACTAAAATTATCGTTGAAAAATTGGTTCACTTTCTTTTCCTTCTGGAACCTCCTGAGTGATTATTATATAAGTTTAAGGAATGAAATACACTAGTCAGTGTTCCCAAGAAGCTAGGGAAAAATTCTCAATACCGTACTCCTAATGAGTTGATCTCTATTTCACTCTCATACAAATTTTGCACTGTAAACGACCTTTCTGAACACCCTGCTTAAAGCTCCTATATATCATCCTGGGCAGCGGTGGCCTGGAGATAAAGTCTCAGCTTCGGGGCCGGAGGGTCCCAGGTTTGAAACCCATCGAAGAACAGCCATATAATCTGGTATGGTGTACGTTAAATCCGTCGGAACCAATGCCATCTCAGTTCTAGTCCTCGTCTTCCGACAGTGGTTCAAAATTACGAGGATATCTGTCGAAATATAACCCTCATGTTGCTGCCAAACGGGTCTTAAATATAAATAAACTATATTTCCTCCTATATTATCCACAGTTTAGGATGGTTGACTTTTGTGCATTTTCGTGAATCAGTAGGTTATGGGTTCTATCCTCTGTTTGTGCTCTTAACCAATATTATTCAAAGGTAGGCAAGCCGAAGAGCAGCAAACTGCACTCTACGGTCGGAAGGACTACTCGAAATTTTCATGGTTTTCTCCAAGCGAAATGCAAAATGTGGGTCGGTTTCGACTATAAGTCCTCCAGGAAGTCAACCTGCCCTCTTATATAGGATATAAATTAGACTTCTTCATCCACGCCGACTCACTCACCCATGGTACAGTAGAACCCTCCTATCCGAACTAATTGGGACCGGTGCCAGTTCGGATTACAAAAAATTCGTATTACCCGAAATTCCGATAAAAATAGAAAAGAAAAAGATGTGTACTAAAAAAAAATGTAAGTTATAAGTACTCAGTACTACTATCTCTTGAATTCTTTTATTCAAAAGCAATAGAAAGAGAATATGTCTCCCCTTTTCATTAGAATAATGGATGTGCTCCTGTATCAAGTGCCCTTATCTTACGGCGAACTCAAGAAGAGATTCATTCCGTTATTTTTAGTATGTATATTTAAATCTTTTCAGGTAATCTTTTCAATTACATATAATTTTCGAAAATAAAATCGGTTCGGATTTACCAGAATTTCGGATTAGCGGGGTTCTACTGTATATGGAGCGTTTTAATGATAAACTACAAAAATGTGTTATATCGTATAAACATTCATTCAAATACAAAATATATGCATTATAAAAATACAATAATCATATGTATGCAATACATTAGATAGACAAAGACACATGCAATGGGAAATACAATGTTATACCAAATACAGACCAATACGTGAGGGGAACCGCATTAACCAAAAAAGCAATTAAAACCACTAAAGCAGTAAGAAACGAAACGCAAAAAAAACACCCTCAGAGTATATGTAAACAAATATACAAAAGTTACTTAATCAACAAAGCAAAGTTAAAATTTCGAAAGGGAAAGGAAATTGTCTCCTAAAAAAGTCTTAATCTCAAAAGCGTTTATTTCTTAACTTTTTTAAAAATCCGCAGTTAATGAATTAAATTGTAAATCTTATTTGCAGTTTAAATTACATGAAAAAGTCCTTTCAAAAGCAAAGAATGTTTTGCGAAAGATTTAAACCAAATAGATTTATGTTCTTCGAAGGGTTTGGTTTGGTGGAGTTTGGTTTGGTGGAGTTTACTGGCGCAAAAACCATTTTTGATTATGCTGCGCCAAACATATGGTCGAGGATAAAATCTTAGTTTAGGAGTTTAGTTAAAAGGAGTGTCATTCGTTATGAAGTGTCAAGATATGAAGTCTATAAAAGCTTGCAACAAGTTAAGAATGACCTAAAAACAAGGTAAAATTTTTATATCTTCGAAGGGAATGGCTAAATGGAAATTCTTTGTGCGATGGCGATGATAAACAAAATGATCAGCTCTACAAGAACAATTTACTCTGTTTAAAACGTTACACCTAAAAAGATATATAGGAATGGGCCGTGATTTTTAAAAAAATTAATTTAGGATTGACTGGTAATTAGTAATATTAATGTTGGATAAAAACTCACTCACACCAGTATCAGAATTGCTCCAATAAATGGTCCAATTTAAAAGTACATCTTCTCTGCAACGTTTTTAAATGAAATAATAATGGGTAGGTAAATTTAAAATTACACCGCAATCTGCGACATTGTTGGCGCATTGATCGGTCAGCTCATTTCCAGGAATACCAGTACGTGCACTCACTCAGGTGAGGTTGACGGAATTTTTAGCTTAGAAAATATTTTCTAAGCTAGAAAATCACCCGTCTGGAAATTGCCTCTTCATTCGAGAGATTTCCCGTCAAATCTGGCGTGTTTAAATAGATATATATGCGAGAGAAATGTTTAACATTCATTGAGAACGAATAAAATAAACATATGTATTATTACAGCAAGTATTTTTATTTGCATATTATTTACATATTTCTTTATTCAAAAAACCTCTTGGTAAACAATATTCAATGTGAAGTATTTTTCGTTGTTTAAAAATTTTCCTTGTACTTCAGATGTCTCTGTGTAAATTTTAACGTTGCCAAAAAATATTATCAAATTATATCATCAAGATTGCACTAAATAATTAGATGCATCGTGGCGTCCAAACTATATCACGCGCATGATATACCACTGACGGAATTTACTACTTTCTATTAGAGAACTGAAATTAATTTGAAATATATAATTAATATAATTTAAAATTTCGCGGGACTATTGATCATAGTGAAATAAATATTATATCAATTATAGAAAATTTTATTTCACTATTTTAGAGAAATTAAATTTGAAATTAGAACGATAATTACTCTTTTAAATTTAAAATTACTGAAATTTAGTTTCTCTAACAATGAAATAATGCTGTTTAACGTCTCGCAGTGCTATGGCGGAGTCTTATTGTTGGTGACGTCAGAGCGTTACAGAGAGATCTGGACTATTATATTAGTAATTATCCAAAATTAAACTGGATCTAATCGAAATAAAATAATTATTTAAAAAAATAAAAATTTTAATAGACCACGTTTTTAAAACGGACTAAAAAGTATAAAATAATTTCTTCTAGCCCCATACAGATTTATAACCCCATACAGATTCAAAACGAAAAACGTGGGGCGCATGTAATAGATAATTGATGTATAAATAGTTTATTTCAGTCACTAACAATTTTATTGCAATGGAAATTATATGAACTGTTGTGTGAGTTTTCTCAACGACAGCTACTCCCTACACTCCTTACTATTAAATATTGCATGCGCCCCACGTTTTTCGTTTTAAATCTGTATGGGGTTATAAATCTGTATGGGGCTAGAAGAAATTATTTTATACTTTTTAGTCCGTTTTAAAAACGTGGTGTATTAAAATTTTTATTTTTTTTAAATAATTATCTTCTGCTTTTTAGTCTTCTGTGTGTGAAATTTTGCAATCGATTTTAAACATCTTGATGAGATTATGACGGAGACATGTGACAAATTTCAGGTTTATTTCAGTTTCTCTTCACTTGATCATAAATAAAAAATTGTTATTTTCCTGAAAAAGTAAGTTATGTGACGCAGAGACCTTTGAGATATAATGAAAACGTACTGCGCATGCGCAAAGATATGGCTAAAATATGGGGGTGCTTCGAAGATCCCATGGTCCATCCATATACCCAAGAACCAAGTCTGAAATGTTAATAGTTTTCTAGATACAATGAAAAACGTACTGCGCATGCGCAAAGATATGGCTAAAATATGGGGGTGCTTCGATGATCCCATGGGTCATCCATATACCCAAGAACCAAGTCTGTAATGTTAATAGTTTTCCAGATATAATGAAAAACGTACTGCGGATGCGTCATGCAAAACATGAAATGACAGACAAACGGACAGACACACAGACAAGAAAGCGAATTAATAATGCATTGTCATCTAGTTCTGAACTATGTTTAAAGTTTCAAGTCTCCAGCTCATCGGGAAGTTAGTTTAAAATCGATCGCAAGATTTGTACCGAACAGACAGACAGATAGACAGACAGACAGACAAGAAAGCGAGTTAATAAAAACGTGGTAAAAAGAGTGTCCAATCAAGATAAACTGCCAATAAAAATTTTGGCTTTACGCGAAAGACGTATTTCGAAATAATCAAGTATAAATTTAAGAAATTTGCATTGCTAAATTCCAGATATTGATTCTTTTTTGTTAAATATTGATTTTCTATAAATATAAAAAAATTCCACTGCTTATTTAATTAAATATTTCTTGGTTCTACTTTCTGCCCTTTTCATAGTTCAAATTTTTTATCAAAAGTGACTATTGGTGGGGATTGTAGCACTGTTCCTTCGTATAGTTTCTGAGAGACATTTAAGATTTTTAATTTGAAGATTTTCTCCAACCGGTTTATTATTGTTCCTTTATTTAATTTTCGTAATTTTTGTAACAACAAATTCAAGAACTGTATAAATACCTAAAATTAATTAGCTTTCGTGAATAATTTTTAAAAAAAATATTTTCCAAAAATGTTTAGATTTGAAGCTGTGGTTTGAATCTGACTACTCTAGTTTCTTTATCTACCGGTAAGGAACGACTTATATTGTTGGTAATTCACTTTAGGATGGTGTAAAAAGAACTCTGGTTCTGCCCGGGATCGAACCGGGGACCTTCTGCGTGTAAAGCAGACGTGATAACCGCTACACCACAGAACCTGTGCGTCTTCAGAATGAAAATGCCTTTAAACTGTCCATTAAATAAGACGTACCACGTTTCTAAACAGATGTTTTTCTTTACGTGAGCTGAGCTGTTTGACATTCTCTGAGTGAATTGGACAGTGGAACGTGATTCAGTTCAAAACGAGAAGAAAACAAATAGAAGAAAGGTAATAAAATGAAAACCTTTTATGGCTGTTTACTCAGTGCGTGCTGGTGTTGCGTTTTCATGATACTTGCACAAGATGAAATGAGTTATTTCAACTAGTAGCGCATGCGTAAATGCTCAGTACAGTTTCTTTTGTCAAAATATCGCGGAAAAATTGCAGAAGAATGTGGCAGATAAAAAATAAATTTTTATATGTCATTTTATTGCATTTAAAAACATCGGAAGATCCTCGAATTTCTCATATACTTATACAGAAGGTTATTCTTGTAACTTTTGGTGAAAAATTATTGTCAACGAGTGTTATACATTTAAACATTAACGATGAGATAGTCATTAATAAAAATACGGAAAACGTAGATTAAGTTAATTTTTCCACTGGTTTGCCATTGTTGTTTTTTGTTTTCGTAATTCTCGTGTTTTCTTGTAAAAAATTATTATTGTACGAAGAAAAGGATTTTTACGCCATCTAAACATTCAAAAAATTCTGCATTCATTATGCCAGTTCGGTTGTCGTGATGCTTTTTTTCCGAATTTGCATAATTTTATTTATAATAGCGTTTTTAATTACAGTTGCGGTAACCGGAAAACCGAATCACCCCGCCCTGCCTTAGCGTCCGGGTTTCTGAAGTGACAGAGGCCGTTACGATAGCTCGAGTACTGAGGCCGGAGACCTAGTAGCCCATCACTGGGCCACGGCCCGACCCCTCCAAAAGGAGGTACTATTATAGTCAATTATAGTTCAGGCATTAGGTAGTTTTTTAAATCAAATTAAGGCGGAGTGGTAATTTTATGCTCCTTTACGTTTTTTTGTTTGGGGGGGGGGCTGATAACGAATATCTGAGATTTTCCAAATGTTTGCTGGAATTCTAGTTATCACTGGTGAAGGGACTCAGAACCTCACCATTATTGTACCCACCAGGAAAGCGAGAACCTGCTTACTTATACGGCAGCTTCTCATCCGTGAACTCGCGGTGCCCCCCCCCGGTGGGATTTACAATTGCGGTAACTTGTACTCAAATAAATATATTCATTATTTTTCTGGGCGGAGTGACAACGTGCATGTAAATAAAAGCAGTTATAAAAAAATGCGTGCAATATTTTCATTCAACTTTAATGACAGAGCGCTTATTAAAAATATCTTTATAGTAACTATGACCATTTCTTGTGTAATTTCATAGTATTGTGATGAAAATCGAGTTTGTGTTTGGTGAAAAGACAGGAGGAAAGGAGAATATAGGAAAATTCATTCATATAATTTGTTGCATTTTCATCTTCACATACACAAGCGTAGTAACAACGACAAACAGCCGTCTCGTTGATAGATCTATTCCAAAATTTCATTAATATCTAATCATAATTCATTCAAGCTGCAGTAATTAATTGCAGACAGTTCAGCCTGGAAAAGGGAGTTATAATGATTTAATTTAAAGCAATATATAAGTATTAGAACACCTTTATTAAAGATGCACACTGAGAATCCATCATTCGAACCAACCCTGAATCCATTGGTTAGACCACGAAATCCTCATCGTCAAAAGATGGCAAAATGATAATTTTCTGCCAAGTATCAATAGTTTCAATTGATTCTATGATTCAATTAATCTATGATTATCTAAAATATCTGGATTCAAAAGTCTAAATAATCCCAGGATCTGAGGTTCCAGGTTTGAAATTTTAAAAATAAGGACCTGACAATTCCATGCAAATCAGGAATACCTAAAAAAATCATTATAGCGTTGGTACGGTCTGTTTTACTAGATTTGGAAGATTTTAAAAGAAAAGCTCTTTTAATAGAATGAAATTTATTAATTTTTATTTTTATTAAGGCTCCACCTGAGACACTAGCTCCATAGAGTAGACCTTTTTCAATTACTGTAAAATGCCATAATTTAATCAGTTGCTTCCTAGGTGTTTCAAGGTTGACCAACAGAAGATTCCATACTTCCTTTTTATAGCCCTTGATTCATAAACTCATCGCTAGGGTTGCCATAATTGCCAAGCATTGATACGGGACGTTTTAGTGTTAAATAAATAAAACATGAAAAAATGGGTAGCTAATATTTTATTTTACTCTGATAAAAATCAATAAAGATTAAGCAATCTAATAAAATGAATACGTAGAATGATAAAAAAAAAATACAAGGATAATCCTTTTTAGCACGGTCATATTTTAAAGTCGATTTTACTTTCTTAATTATATCGTTTTATTCTTTCACATAATTATAAAATTGGTCGCAAGTCATTTTAAAATTATAATGACAAATACAAACTGCTTCAGTTGTCTCCACTGATAACCTGTTTCTTTCGTCCGACCATTGAGTTGACATTAGGAAAATATTCTCTCCGCATATGCATTATTGGATGAAATGGCAAATATGTATTCGCATGGCTTTACTAGACATGACTTCTAATCAATATACTTTGCATCTGCAAAAAACATCAGACATTTCTCTTAAACATTCAATTTCACAATTGCTGCGCACTTTTGGAAGGTACTATTTTTTTCTAAGTAATTTTAGGGAGAAATAATAATACGGGACTGAGTTGAGTGAAATAAGGGGACAGTCCCGTATACACAGGACGTATGGCAACCCTACTCATCGCCAAATGGGATTGGAACTACGACAATAATTTGTCCATTTTTATATGTTTGCATTTCAAGTAGATACAATACCTAGTATATTAGATAAACATTCGACTTTAACTGCTTTGTGACGGTGACTGTTTTTAACAGAAAAGTTTGGTATTCCCTTTAACTTCTCATAACAATCTTTCTGATACATACGTGATGCACTCGGCTATCTGTCTTCAAGGTTAAATTGCAAGTCTTTCTGATTTCCTAATGTTAAAAGCAGAAAAGGGTCGGCACTTTCAACCTGATTTCTCGTGATGCAAATATAATTTACATTTTGCTCATTTAGCTGCTTAGTACATATAATAAATGCGCATTCCTGCTCTGCGTCGAACAAACTATGTCACATTGATTGAAGGTAGCATTGTAATGCGAAACGTTATCGTGCGGTCAATCTGATTCATTAGGACACTGGAAGAAGGGAAAAGATATGCTAAAACAGAACCCAAGAGATTAAAGATCAGTGAACAGAAACACCTTCTTGCAATTTATAATCGTAGGTAAGATTAACTGCGTGGCAAAATGCGGTGACTGCCTTCAATGAATCAACCTCTCTTTTATGCTCCGAAAATAGGAAATTTTGAGTTTTTTTATGGTTGTTTGACAATAGCATATAGAGACGCTTATCCAAAGCGGAATAACCTTCAAAACGCGCATTTTGATACATCTATCTGTTACATTTAAAGCAAGAAAAAGATAAGTAGAAATAAAACGCAAGAGATTAAAGATCAGTGAGCAGTTTTCCCCGCCTTTCACTTTATAATCTCATGTAAGTTAATAAGAGGTTAATTGTAGTCCAGGCGTTAGGTAGTTTTTTGAATAAAATTCTGGAGGAGTAATTTTATGCTCCTTTATGTTTTTTGGGTTGCTGATTACGAATATCTGAGGTTTGCCAAACGTTTGTTGAAATTTCAGTTATTGCCAAAAAACATTAAAAAAAAATCCCAGTTTTTTGCTTATAACTCAAAAACTATTAACTTTTGGTACACCATCATTATATACAAAATAATCAGCATGAAATTTCCTACAATTTAGGTCTGTACAACTTTTTTCGTCACGCGTACCGTTTAGGTGCTACAACTAGTTGTAGTTTGAAGAATGTTTGACTTACCTGCTAGCGCATCCTGAACAAAAACGAACCATCCTATCTCTATGCACTAAAATTATTTATCTTACTATTAACTACATATTGCTTATATAATACACCTTCTCTAACTTAACTACCTCTTTGTGCAAATAAATTTTTCAGCTGTTATATTACGAATATAATCCCTTGATTACTGCTAAATGTTTGGTGTTGATGGAAATTAAGAGTAATTTCACAATAAGAATTTATTGACGAAAAGTATTTAAATTAAATATTTTTTAATTAAACTTTAATCATTTCCACTTACTAATTTAAATAACTAGGTAAGTATTAGTATCATTAGTCACCAAGCAAAACAAAAGCATGAAAAAAGATAATAAACATTCAAAACTGTACCAATCATAATAACTTACTAATAACATTAATACAGTCTACAATCAGAAATACGATCATGGTATCCACATTAGGGTGGGTCGAAAAAGTCGATTTTTGAGTATCGAATTCTAATAGAGCGCAAAAGTTGTGTATTACCATGCTAATCAAAGGAAAAATAATTAAAAAATTTTATTTTTAGTCTTAAAATCGAGCAAGGAGCCTAAAGTTTGGAAAAAATGACAAAAAAACAACAATATTTAAAAAATCGACGAAAAAGTCGATTTTTTGAGTATCGAATTATTACAGGGCGCCAAAGTTGTGTATTACCATGCTAATCAAAGAAAAAATATGGAAAAAGATTATACTTTTAATCTTCAGTTCGCGAAAAGAGCCTAAAGTTTGGAAAAAATGACAAAAAACAACAATATTTAACTCTACGTTAAAATTTTACAGGCAACAGATTTTTGTTTCTAATAGCGTCTAAATACTCTATTTTAATTGCCTGATGACTAAAATATATATTTTAAAACCAAGCACTACATTTTCAGTTCGCGCAAAAGGCCCGAAATTTTTGAGTTTCGGTTCAAAATGGAGGTTTTTACGGTTTAACAAACAAGCTCATTATGGTATTTTAAATTATAAAATGCAGTCTTTCTATGTTTAGGACAGTATTTGACGGATAGATATCTTTTAATGGTAAATCAGACAGGAGCATATGTCTTCATAATGTAGTTAGCAAGCATTTTGAGTTTGCTTGTAGGGCTCGTTTGAGAAATGAACACGCGTAAGACCCGATTTGCACATGTCAGCCATTGGGAGTGACTGAGAGGTCCAGAATCTCTAAGGGCAAGATCTGAAGCGCATTGTCCTGTCTGGATTGCTCTGACAATATACAGAAAGTACTGCTGCTCTTTACTAAGATCAATTTTGGTTATATTGATTTCATCAAACTTAATTGCTTCGAAATTTATAATAAGCAATTTCTCTCACAATTAGTGAAGTCTTAAAATCGAGAAAATGACGCTGTGTGGTCCCGTCATCTCTCCGCCCAAATATTTAAATAAATGTTTGAATGGTAGCTCTTTGAAGTGAAATTAGCATATGAACCACTGTAGCGGGAGCTGAATTTTAAGCTCTATGTTGTGAATAACACCATTTCTCGAGCCTGCGTTTGTTACTGTACCTTTAAAACCAATTGATTTCAGTTCATTTATGTCAACATCATTATCTTCCAGGTACTTAAGAATGCACTTGGCTATATCATTACCGGTTCCACTTGCTGGTGTGACGTGACCGACATATTGCCCACCAGGTTCACGAATCATTCTAATGTGTGCTAAAGCGAGTCAATTGCCCACCTCTTTCCTTATTCTTCAGTATATTTTAGTTCCTGTTTTTTCTTTAAAGATAGTATTAGTTTTTCCATCATTAAAATATATTCTCATCGTTTCTATTAGCCGATCCATAGTTTGTCTTATAACTTGTCACTTCTTCTGTTTCTCTTTCCACTTGCTTTTATCGATCACTAGCGACTCGCTTTAGCACACATTAGTATGACTCGTGAACCTGGAGGGCAATATGTTGGTCACGTCAAACCAGTAAGTGAAACCGGTAGTGATATACCCAATTGCATTCTTAAGTACCTGGAAAATAATTATGTTGATATAAATGAACTGGGTATAATTGGTTTTAAAGGTACAGAAACAAACACAGGACGGGAAAATGGTGTTTTCTGTAACATAGAGCTTAAAATTCAGCGCCCGCTGCAGTGGTTCATATGCTAACTTCACTTCAAAGAGCTAACTTCACAACATTTATTTGAATCTTTGGACGTAGACACGACGGGACCAGCGTCATTTTCTGGGAAAATAGGCAAACAACTGACTAATTGTGAGAAATTGCTTATTATAAATTTCGAAGCAAATGAGTTTGATGAAATCAATATAACCAAAACTGATCTTAGTGAGAATCAGCAGTACCTTCTGGATATTATCAGAGCAATCCAGACAGGACAATGCGTTTCAGATCTTGCCCTAAGAGATTCTGGACCTCTCAGTCACTCCCGATGGCTGAAATAAGCAATCCGGGTCTTACACTTGTTCATTTCCTAAACAAGCCCTACAAGCAAACTCAAAATGCTCCTGTCTGATTTGCCATTAAAAGATATCTATCCGTCAAATACTGTCCTAAACATAGAAAGACTGCATTTTACAATTTAAAATACCATAATGAGCTTGTTTGTTAAACCGTTAAACCTCCATTTTGAACCGAAACTCTAAAATTTCGGGCCCTTTGAGGGAACTGGAAATGTAGTGCATTGGTTTTAAATATAATTTTTTAGTCATCAGGCAACTAAAACAGAGTACTTAGAAGCTATTAGAAACAAAAATCTGTTGCCTGTAAAATTTTAGCGTAGAGATAAATATTGTTGTTTTTTGCCATTTTTTCCAAACTTTAGACTCTTTTCGCGAACTGAAGATTAAAAGTATAATTTTTTTCCATATTTTTCCTTTAATTAGCATGGTAATACACAACTTTGGCGCCCTATTAGAATTCGATACTCGAAAATCGACTTTTTCATCGATTTTTTTAAATATTGTTGTTTTCTGTCATTTTTTCCAAACTTTAGGCTCTTTGCGCGGTTTTAAGATTAAAAATATAATTTTTTTAAATATTTTTCCTTTGATTATCATGATAATACAGAACTTTTGCGCTCTATTATAATTCGATACTCGAAAAATCGATTTTTTTTTTCCACCCACCCTAATCCACATACACTACACACTGGTGGCTTGTAGCTTACTCAATGAATATACTCCAACCAGATGGACTGGACAGTATCTAACAGTACTTTGCGGTAGAGCCATAGCAAGTCCGATATTGATGGACGAGCGACGTTTTCTGAAAATTAATTTATCAAGGTCGCGGTAGTTATAGATGGCATACCCAAATCATTCTTCTTATTAAAGTGTTTCATGCTCACAACTTCAAAGCTTCCTACATTTAGGGCTGGCGGTACTTTAGTGACTCGCGGTACATTTTGATCTGAAAGAATTGCTGTTTTCGGGCAAACGCAATTAATGACATTGATTGGAAGGTGTGAGAACCATCGACCGCTTGTGTGTTAAAATCTGCATTGTCATAGACAAATTCTTTGTCACTGATTTCTAATAGAGAGCTCATAATTGATAGAACCTCAAATCGACCATTCGAAAATGACTAAAAAAAACATTAAGCTTATACTACTGTCCTCTTTTTTTACACTGCTATTCGTGAATCATAGTCTGATTGAAAATGGAAATGCAAAGTCATACAAAACATAGCTGGACGACAAATTTATATGACAAACATAACTGATAGTGTCATCTAATATCTAACAGTATTTTGTGCTTCTCTTACGTTTTGTCCTGCGCAGTATAGTCAATTTGATGACTCTTGCACTACAAAATCCAAAACCAATCCAAATCAAGCATATATTTTAAATTTGAGGCGAGTTTTCACGTCATTTTATCTCCAGCAGGATGTTCAATATCAAATTGGCGTTGCGCATTTGACACATAGCTAGGGTTACCATCATTCCCATGCACTGATACGGGACGTTTAAGTGCTACATCTATAAAACATGAAAAAAGTGGATAGCTAATGGTCTATTTTACTGTGGTGAAAAATTAATAAAGTTTTAGCAATCTAATAAAATGAACACGTAGAATAATAAAAAAGATGTAAGGCTAATCCTTTCTAGGCCTGTCATATTTTAAAGTTGATTTAACTTTCTTGATTAGATCATTTTCTTCGTTAACACAATTAGAAAATTGGGTGCGAGTCCTTTTTAAATTATAATGGCAAATCAAAATTTATTTAATTATCTCCACTGACTGAGTTTAGAGAGAAAACGGGACATAAAGTAATACGGGACTGAATAGTGAAATACGGTGACAGCCCAGTATATACGGGACGTATGGCAACCCTACAGTGGAGATCGTGAGCATAAATTAGGTCCCTTTCAGCATCAAAAAATCCGGTTCTTGTAATCATAATACATAACCAGGACCGATCCGAAGGGGTTGCGAACGATGCACAAGGTCCCGCGTCTCTGACTGATTTTGCAAACCGAAAACTGATTTCCCATTGATTTATTTAACGAAATCAAAGTTTGTCTTCGAGTTTTGACAGGTAGGACACAGCATTTCAAACATCAAATATTTAATTAAAAAGTAATGTATTTGAATTGTATCCAAATTTTGCTTCTGTTCTGAAATTATATTGATTTTCCCAATTACAGTCCATCTCCAGAAAGATTTTTCTCAAGATTAAAAGTCATAAAAAATAACTTGAGACCTAGCATCAGTAAATATCGACTGATCTTCTTAATCATTCTAATTAACTAAAAAAATAAATTGTGATGATATTATCAACGAATTTGCTATAAAACTTATAAGAGAAGGAAACAAAAATCACATACTGTAAACTTATTCTAGTAAATCGCATATCAATTTGTATTTATGAAGCAATTATTTTTGTTATTTGATTTTTTACGCTTTTTTATTGAAATATTAATGCACTAAAAATAATTTAACTATTTACCATTTAGATACATTCCTTTAGGCCTTACCATATCAAATTGTGCAATGTAATAACTAGCAAAAAGCAATAAATTATTCTGTTGTACGAATTTTTTTTTCAAGACCCCGCAAGTCAACTTGGCACCAGGCCTCGCTTTTGTTCGAGCCGGTCCTGTACATAACACTGAATAATTTAAACTATAAAAATTTGAAATTCTAGTTACCATTCAAAGTATTAGCTACCTCTTTTCATGATCCTGAACTGACAGACAAACATTCGGCTGGCTCTCATTAGGGTAAATATATTTATAATGATGAGCAGCGTGTCTTCCTAAATTTTCTTAAAGACAGTAGAAAAAAATAAGTCTAAAACTGGGCTAAGAAATATTGTACTGAACTTTATACTTGAATATTATGATTTGGCTAGTTCTTGAGTTTCGTTATAACGAACCACACAATGTAGTTTTAGTTTTAAACTTTTTTTAAGTATTTAAATTGGTCTATAATGTATGCTTAAACACTTTTATTTAACTTTTTTTATGCTTGTAAAGATAGAATGCTGTAATCCAATTCTCACTCATTTCCTGATGTGTGCTAGAGTTTTGAAACTTTGTACACTTGTGTGTTATCGATGATAATTCATTGTTTTAATTTTTTAAGAACTTAATTATCAGTTAATCAATTAATTTGATTAAATTTGATTCCTTAAAAGTGGTGCCACATGGAAATGAATTTCAGAAAAATTGATTGGAGAGTTCAGAATATTTATAACATGAATTAGAAATTAAAGACTAAAATGTAGAAGGTAAAGAACTTTAAAAATATTTCCACCTTTTAATACACTTAATAAATTTGTGTTTCTAAAAACTGCTTTTATTAAAATTATTGATTAAGTAATTTTAATAACTTACTATTTATAAACAGTGTGCTCTTGAAAATCAGGTAATAAATTTTATAAGTACATGTAAATCTTTGTGGAGATCATTCAAGAAGCAGCTACCTTAGATAAAATAGTCTTTGATATTCTAGTATGGAAAGAAAACACTATAAACTATAATTTTAGATTTTTTCAAAATTTATTGGCAAAAAAATTTCGATATTTTTGAAATTGAACAAATGTGTTTTGAAACATTATCCGGCTCAAATTGTAATCAAGATCCATGAATCAGTCCGTTGTACCTGAAAATAAATAGAAACATTCTTTTAACTATTGACTAATCACAAAAGAATAAAAATAGTTTATATGAAAGACTAAACGCATGCATTCATATTTTAAGACGTTGTTGAAAAGATACATCAAATCTTAAATTATTCTAAATATTATCAAACATTTGCTTGAGAATGTTGACAGTATTATCACATGACCAGATGCTATCAACGATTAATAAAGTTTGAAATTATTGATGTTAAAGAAAAATGTCAATCAAAGAGATTTTATGAATATACATTTTCCTTTAACTATTATTCACGATCAGGTATTCTAAGGATCTAATTTAAGTAATTTTTACTGAAATTAGAATTAATAGTTGTTGATAACTAAGAAGATATCAGTTTTTGAATTATTTTACCAAACGGAGATGCCAAAATCAAACTGAATTCTGAGATCCTTACCATAATTTTTGCATACTGCTTTCAAGTTATCATTTTACTGTTCAGCAACGGATTCTGAAACAAACACTTTTGGACGATTTTACACCGGAAAGGGGTGTCAGGCAATGAGTCATATGAGCGCATTTTCGTAGTTCTTTGTTAGATCACGCTCAGTAAAATGTAAGCATCACCCTTCCTTTCTTCACTTTCCCCTTATTTTGATGAAAATAACTCCGCCCGGCGCATGCGCAAAAGCGCGGAGGGTTTCGAAATCCATTGCTAAACAATACCTAAGTTTTTATTGTTATTTATTTATAGATCAATCAATCTTTAAGTAATATTTACAAAGAGTTTCAGTCATTCATATTTTATTTGTCTTACTGTCTATAATCAGAAGTTCAATGAAAAGGACAAATAAATTAATGTGCAACGTTGATATTTCTTCTAGATGAATTTCTCCCTTCTATTTTTATTTTCTCAGGTAAGACGAGAAAGTATAGTACTCGTTAAAACAAGTCGTTCTCGAGATTTTAATGAATCTCCACGTTTTAGAACTCCCTGAATCTGAAAAATCCATTTTCATACTCATGGTTATCTGTCCGTGTGTTTTTGAACACCATAACTCAACAACGCAATACATGAAATTTTGTATATGGTAAGGTGACCAACTTTTTTCCAATAAAAAGGAGGACACAAATTGAAGAAAAAATTATCCTAAATAAAAGAAACATTTCGTTCATTGCAACAATAATACAGAATATACTATAATATGATAAATTTATAATAACATTTGTAACGTTTTAAGTTGTAATTGTGCATACATGCCTATTAATTATTATTTAAATGAGTACTTTTACACTGAATGAGTATTTTTTAAAAATGCATCATCTTTTAACAATATATTAGAAAAATCTGAACAAGAAATATACTTCATAGGGAATTTAACGACAAGTGCTGCGGCTAGAGTATCAACATTCAATCTCGATTTCTCACATGTCCAAAAATCATTAGCAACTGAAAATACCCTTTTAATGCTGCTTTAATTCTAGGGCAGTCCAATGAGAATTGAACAAGAATAACCTTTCACATGACATATATTCATTTTTGAAATGGCTGGATATTTCCATCACCTTTTATCAATTTCATCGTATTTTATTTCCTATTGTAATAATTTTTCAGGATTTAAATCCAAATTCAGTCTTCTAATTTAAAATATGGAAAAGGAGGACATTTAGGAGGATACTTTTCGAGAGAGGACAGAACTTATAAGAGGAGGACGGTTGGTCACCATATATATAGTTAAAATCAATTGAACTCGGAGAGACCTACAGTCAAACTAAGACTATGGGTCTCTCGAATTTTGTGCTCAGTCGTTCAATGGTGAAAGATCCTAACGCATAATCGAGTCACTTCACTATAATACGAAGCTGAACATAAAACGCTCCATATTAGGTATTACACAAGAAAGTCAAGGGGAAAATACTTTGGATGGTTATTTTTAGATATGCTTGCTGTTTGAATTTATTTTAATGATGAACTGCTGATTAATAATTCAAATAATACTGAGGATTCTTAACACATATAGTTTAACAGCATTCTCAGGTATTGTGTGCGGAATTCGAAGAATTTATATTCATAGATTTATCTTTGACTTCATGTATTTTATTTTCCAATATCATTAATGGAGTCAATTCGCATTGCGTCACGTTCAGTCGAGAAACGCAACTATGTCATCTAATATTTGACTGTGCTTTGTCTTAAGCTTTTCCTTTCCCAATATGTGCAATGGATACCAAAATTTAATTGTCGCGGCACAGTTGACGTCTGTCACGTGAATTTGAATTGATTCCATCATTCCACCTGCAATCCATTCGAAATTAATTTCCATAATTATTAGAAGTTTCGAAAAGAAGCAAATTTTGCAAATGACTGAAATTTTTCATTTAGTCGAAATTATCAAATTCAAACTATAAAAATTTACATTTTATAAGCATTGAATCGTTGGTTACAGAAACCACAGAAGTCAATAATATCAAAATGCTGGGAGCTTTAAAGCAACATTAACTTCTTTAAATTAATGATTAATTTTTTTTACATGTTAGATTTTAAGCGCCTCTAACGTGGCTTTACTTGATTCTTGTCATTTTATCACTCTTTATGTAAATAACCCTTTAAAATGTGAAAACAGCATAAACCCAATTTTGAAAAAGAAAGTGACTCATATGGTTTCTTCAATCAAAGATTCTTTTACACTTCATGATGAAAATGATAGAAAAAAACTGTTTCTTGCCTTCAATCGTCCATTCACTTCCATGCATAAGCGTAGGGAGCAACACCATAGTGGTAGGCATAGGGGTAGACGGCATGGGTGTTGTAGTAGTAGGAGGCCCACTGCGCCATTGTGGTTGCCAAGATGGCGAAGATAACGAGGAGGGTGAAGAACTGCAAAAGAGAAATCAAATTTAGTGTTTTGAGGCTTCGTGCGTGCACCGTCCACTTTGCGGCTGCGCTACACACAATTAAGGAGTAAAAAAGCCTGTATCATCTGCAGCCAGTTGCTCATCCATCAGGACTCAGTGTTCAACATATCTAGTCCTCTGTTCTTTAAGTTAAATCTATTTTCAATCTTTTTTTATATGAATTAAAGGTTGAGTGGTTATTTAAATACGTTGACTGTATATGTGATAATTTGTGGAGAGATACTTTTCAGTAGTCCCTCGCGTCTTGGAGACGACTACCGACTTAGGCTACCCAACAACTTCCCACTGTTTTGTATCTACGAAATACTATTCGTTATAGCAATAATCTATGAAATACGAAGTCTTTCGTAGCCTAAGGAAATCGGGATTTTTTTTTCAAACCTATTGTCATCATCATTTTAACCTCGTCTTACTTTCACTTTGAAATTATAAATCAAAGTTCTAGGATAGGATTTAACTATCATTAGGACCCATTATAAGCATACCTAACTAATTTTTTTCATATTTACATAACCTTATTTTTTATTATTACATACACGAAGTATCCGCAGAGAAAGTATTGTAATCGTCAAAACACAAGACATAAATTTTTGAATAAATTTAAGCTCTTAGAGATTCTAGACCTCGAGAAGATAATCTTTGAAATTCTGTCTGCATGTCTGTCTATCAGTAGGCATATGAGGGCTAAAACTCAAAACGCAAAAAGATAAAAGCATGAAATTTGGTATATCGTCCTTACACCAAAATAATAGATCTGTGTCAAATTTTGGACCCTAATCGTAAACGGCAAGAGGTGCACATTTACTAAATGCATACCAGATTGTCTTCATTGTATTTTGAAGCAGTATGTAAAAGGGCCACATCTCCAAATATCCTTTTAAAATAGAGATTTCGAAAGGGAAGAGAATGCTGTTTATCCCCATTCGTATCACTAGAAGTGAGGTCTGTGGCTGCTTTATATTACCCGCCGAATAAGCCAAGGGAATGGAACTATCTGCAGGGTGATTAAGGTTTGGTGCAAGTTTGTTAAGTCAAGTGTAGAAAAGGAGGTTTTAATGCTTTCAGTGCATAAGCCCATGCACAGAAGAAAAGAACATTCTTCTGGTAAAACACTGGTATTACATGTTAACAGTTTCAAGACTTCATTTTTTTCCTGGGATTTCAATTCCCAGGAATAGATACTAAACTTTCTTTATGACCGGAGTTGTGTCCAGCAAGCTGACACTATAATATGCGTTTAGAACCATACTGTATGTTGTGAACGATCTATAATGAGCCTTATAAATAAAACGTTTCTATATCATATAAATAATACCCTTAAAAATTTTGAAAAATATATTTTAAACCATTTTATTTATTGTTGAGTTGAGTGAAGGGAATCAAGTTCATGAGATTTATTTCTTAGAAAATAGACCTCAAAGTTGATTGCATGCATTTAAAATAACAGTGGATTTCTAATTGTTCTTGTTGCCTAGTGGATACAAATTGAACTATATGGGCTTGAAGCATTATTACACAGAATATGTGTTATTTCTACACTGCCCTGAAAGAGTTGGTGAAAGGTAGACGAAATATGAACTTGGTTCACTTTAACCCCGAACTCTCCAAATATAACATGAAAATACCCTTATATATCCACAGTAGAATTTACTAAAACATTCTAAATCTAAATATGAGCTGCCTTTGCTTATACTGAAGAAAGTTACGACTTCCTAGGTTGTATATCTAACTGTTGTCGATCGAAGTACTTAACGTTAACGTTAATATTTTAACACTAATGATTCCATCTACACAAATCCCATCTTATCCAAAATCGAAGAAATGATAAAAGAATCATACACAAAAGATATGAAAAATAAAATGAAATAGAATCTTTGTTGTTGTGAGTAAATGCTATCTTCTGTACACAGTTTGCGCGGTCCAACATTCACAAAACCGGAGGAATGGAAGACAAGTTATATTCCGTTACTTCTCGAGAGCGTGACTTTACTATTATGACTCATTACACCTTTAAGACCAAAATTAAACGCAAGATTTCTCACAGGTTGTTATAACCAGAGGGAGTGCTTTCTCGTACGCCTCCTCATTATGGCGTGTTTCGTGTTCAGCTTCGTCCTATAGCAAAGATAGTCAAGAAAGCATTTTGACCTCTTTCCTTTGACCGATTGGATCCAAAATTTGACATGGTGCAAAGGTCACATATAAAAATTCATCCATCAAGTATCTTGAATTTTTGAGTTACCGCTCACACAAATAAATAGACCGACAAACAGTCAACCAATTGACAGATTTAGACTGAAACCTGATATAGATTTGAAGTTCTGATGATAAAACCATGTACCAAATTTCATCGATCTAAATTGTTGTGTTTGTGAATTATCGTACTTACATAGATACGAACGCATAGACGAACTTTCCTCTGACGGATGCTATTCAAAAATTAATGCAGGTCTATAATGTTGGTGTCTAAACTCCATATCAAATTTCTTTTGTCTAGCTTGCTCCATTTTTAAGTTATTGTCCCCATAGGACAGACATAACTCCAAAATGGCTTTTTTTTCTACTCTGGTTGGTCTAAAACGTCGAGATTCCTTAAAAACTGGAAACAAAATTTTGATGCTAATTACAATACTTTCTCTTTCTCTGTTCATCGTATATGAGAAAGTAAAGAGTCGAATATTTTCCATCTTAGAGAGTTTCGAAAGCAATAACATTTTGTCGCCGTGCAAGCAAAAGTCGCCAAGTCCACAATAAAACTTTTCGCGAACTACTGCAGTCGATTAGAATTGCCAATGAATTATTTCGTTGTATAAACCTGTTATCTAAACATTGGTAAACCAAACGTAGGAGCTAGAAATTTGTAAAATAATTTTTACTATTTATCATAACGACTCAAAAATAATTAATACTTAATTAACTATTAATTAATTTAAACTGGTCATGCATATCTCGAAACGATGAATTAGGATGAAACGATGAAACGGATTTAATGACTTTTGTTTGAACGGCAACGATTTGCCCTTTTAAATTAAGGAAGGGTTAATAGTAACAACAATGTTTCATGAAAGAAATGATATTCTCATAAAATCAAATATTCGGTACTTACCAAGTAGTTCATTTTGCCAAGACACTTACTAACTCACTGCAGGAGATATGCAAATATACCGAAAAAGGTAAGTCTATCCATTTTTATACCCTGCAGAAACCAGGAAAACTCGAGACACTTGAGGGAAGAATTTCAAGGATAATCCGATTAAAAAAAACTTTTTATTGTGGAGAAGCATCGATTTCTGGAATAAATCAAGGTGGAGTGGCAAAAAAATTGACCATTTCCTCTCTGACTTCCATTTATTTTCATCTAACAACAGGTGGCCTTCAATTAAGTGCCAAGATAAGTGGATGCTTCGCGTTTTCTCATCATTATACAAAACAAAAAATTCTCAATCAATACATTCGTCTAATTTATTTTGCATTTATGTGTATTCTTATTTATTACTTAATTTCGCAATCAGGTTTTTTTCAAATTTCTTCGCATAAAAATAAAATATAATCGTCAAAGAAAACGCGAGATGTCGACATCCATTCTTCCGTTTATCGGTAAGTATTCATCTGAAAAAGTATCTAAATGATGGAAATTCTGTCCAAAAGGGCTATGTTTCAATTTCAAAGATTCCATATTAGAATTTTGCTTAGCGATGAAATTCGCGAAATCTTCAGGTGTAATTCATGTTAGGAGCTGATTATCAGGAGGGGTTTTTTTTACGAACATTCATCTGCTAATTCATTTCTTTTAATACCTATATAGACAGGGATAGATACGAACTCGTATAGTTGAAAAATTTAATCAATTAAGTGGCAAGATAAGTGGATGTTCTGCGAATTATCGTCAGTAATCAACAGAACATTCTCAGTCAATACATTCGTCTGATTTATTTTGCATTTATGCGTATTTGTTACTAGATTTTACAATCAGATTCTTTTACCTTCTCGCATACCATACGCACAAAAAGAAAGTACTGCTTTCGTTTATTGGAGAAAGACAAATTTCTCTGAAATTATCTAAATATTGGATATTTTGTCTGAAAGGGCTAATTTTCCATTCCGAAAATTCTTTGTCGGAATTTTGCTTAGCGATGAAATTCACTAAATCTTCACGCGTAATTCATGTTAGGAGCTGAATATCATAAGGTTCTTTCGTTTTAGTTCAAATTTTAGGCGAGATGACAGACTCTTTAAAAGAGGAACAGTCAATTACGTTTCTTGAGTGCTAAGGAATACGAAAAATACTTTTGAAATGTTATTAAAATCAATAAAATTACTGTTTGAAATGGTTTGCTGACGATAAATTTTTAACAAGAAAATATTTTAAAATAAATAACTTCTCCTGTCATAAGTGGCAACTAACACAGTTTTAATAAAAAAAAATTTAAAAAACTGTGTTCTAAAGATCAGATCGCAAAATTTTGCAATTCTTTTGCATTCTGAAATAAGTGTGTTCTTTATGATGAATTTCAAGACTTGATTTCGGCTATTTGAATTCATAAAGATAACATAAACTTAACAACAAAAATTTAAAATCCGAGTAATATCGATAAAAAACAAATTCGGTGAAAATGTTGTAGTTTGTTAATACCAAATAAATAATTGAGTGAACGACAGGGGCTATTGCAGCTCAAACCCTTCATCAGCAGTTCTGAACAGTAGAGCTCGAGTGCAAAAAAAAATCTAAGATCTGTTCTTCATCGCAGTCTTTAATGTTTAGCTATTTTTTTCCGAATGCGAATTATTTATAAAAGTCGCTGTATTTATCAGTATTCACAAAATTGCAATTAGATATCTGTTTTTACTTTCCTGTCTGCGAAGTATACAAAAAGAATAGTCAAAAAATTCGAACTGGAGATTTTGATGAATCTCCACGTTTTAGACCTCCCTGAGTCCGAAAAAAACAATTTGGGAATTATGTTTGTCCGTCTGTCTGTGTGTCTGTGAACACAATAACACAAACTATTAAAGCTACAGGGTTGAAATTTGGTATGTGTTCTTTTCACATAATTTGTAGATTTCTATCAAAGTTTGTACAAAATCCGTCCACGGGAAGTCTGTCTGTCCGTGTTCATGTGAACATAATAACTCAAAAACTAAAATAGCTAGAGAGATTTGGTACACAGTTTTATCATCAAGAATATAGATCCGTATCAAATTTTGAACTAAACCCGTCGAAGGGTTGACTGTCTGTCGGTCTGTATAATCGCTCATGCTTGTAAACGCTATAACTCCTAAACGCAATGACTTAGATAAATGAAATTTGATACGTGGTATTCTAACCTTGATTGTAGACTTGTGTCCAACTTTGGTTTCAATCAGTTTAAAAAAAGGCGTACAAATTGCATATTCGGTTCAAATTGCATATTGCTATTATGTTGACGCAGTTTACTGCTGCTTGGCGATAGTAAGCTGCGGCCAAGTGGTTGTTCACAGTAAGGTTTCCTTCCGCTTTGGCGCGGTCTACGAAGGTCAAAGAAAATTGTGGTCAAACCCAAACCAGGCGTGATAAGAGCAGCAGAAATTATGGCAATCCCTAAAATTGGATTTCGAGATGAAACGCCTGGTGTAGATATGGAGAGAAAGTGAATGATATCTTTAATAAAATTTTATATTCCAAAACGTTCCATAAAATCTTGGTACTTGTGGCGTTACCGAAGGTCTGTAATTTTTATTGGGGGGGAAGGGGAGCAGGGAATGTCACTTTTGCTATGGAATAAAGGAGAAAGTTTAAGGGAGCTCACTCCCGCTGGTTTTAACAAAAGTGCAACTATATGTCATTTTTTCTACAGTCGACACTTGTTATAACGACTACACATTATAAAGACCATTCCATTATAACGACCAGTGGTAAAATCCCCAACTGTGTTTCCCTATGCACTATGTTATTTTACTTCCGGTATAACTACCGTCCAGTGTCGTCTAATCCCAATACAACGTCCGAATTCAGCGGACAATCTTCCCGGTATTTTTCCAAAAAGATCATGTTTCTAAACGTAAATGACTTTGATTATTGTATTGCCAAGCTTCGTAGATGTAGAGTCTTCAGTGTTACAGTTCCACTTTGACGGGGAGTGGGGAATTACCACTCACCACAGTGCGGAAATTAGAATAGCCTAGAATAAAAAAATGTTTCAACTTAAAATGTTTTTTTGAAAGGAAAGAAAATACAGAACATTATTTAACATCTTTAACTGAAATGGAAAATTATGTTTTGCAAAAATCACATATGCAGAAAAGACAAACAACCATTTCTGATTTTTTCTTTAGAAAATAAATGTTTTGTAAGTATATAACACCTTTTATTTTCTACTTTAAAATCTGTTTTAGAAATATATTTTTAATTGATAAAATTTTATTTTTAATACCAATGATAAAAAATAATTTAAGTATTTAGTTGGAATCTCTTTAAAAATCGCCTATTTATACGGAACTGCTGAGCGTTCATGTGTACAGTTTTTAAATATATCCACTATAGCGACAACTCGTTATAAAGACATTTTGCTGTGGGACGCAGAGGGTCGTTATAACGAGCGTCGACTGTATCGTTATTTTTGAAGGTATTATGAAAAGAGTTCCGATTGGCTAAAATCGCTGAAGAAAGCTGAACATTACATGAAACGGAGACATTAAAATGACCATCATCTTGAAACGGAAGAAAGAAATATGAATCATTACGCATATGTCGTTTTTAATGACTTCAAAGAACATTCATACCACATTCGGAGAAAATCAAACAACGCGTTTCGCCGTGACTGCGAACAGGCAAAAGCCGAACGGTCGAGTTAAAGCAGGAACTCGCTTCATTCGGTCAAAAAACCAATTACGTTTCTTGAGTGCTTAGAAATGCGAAAAAACCTTTCAGATGTTATTA